>KZ808835.1:93722-117390 GCA_000696205.2 Oncopeltus fasciatus
CTCGTAAGTTAGGCTCTCGCTAATGAAGAGGGAATAGAGTGAGATAACTAGCCTGTCCTTGTGGTGTAATGGTCAGCACGCGAGGCCCGGATAGCAAGAGATCCAGGTTCGTTTCCTGGCGAGGACAGATAGTTTTTTATTTTCTGTTCCCTCTCATTAATTATTTATTAAATACATTTAAAAAAAGTTGATTTACAATAAATAATAAATCTGTATTTAGCTTTGAATATAGGTGGTAAATGTTTACACTCTTTAAACCGATTACTTAATTTTGAGTGAACTCTACTTGTAGACAGTTGTGTTGTGACATTGAGTTAGTAGCGGATAGAAATATTGCTGTAAATGAATGTAACTTCGAAATGTTTCCGTCTCATGTGTGACCCTACCCTTATAAAATGTATCTATTATTAATAAAAGAATTTGTGGTTTTTTCGTAAAATGGGATAGTTTTATTTATCTAAATCTAATATTACTCCTTCAATAATAAAAAAAAAATACATTTTTTTACTCCCATTTGAAATATCAAGTTAACCCAACTCATATTCGTTTGATTTTGCTTAATAACAAAATCAATTGCATTACAGTTAAAGGCGATATGCTATATCAATTTTAAGGTTCTTAACATATCAAAAGTGTAATTTCTGGGCTGTAAATTAAAACGTTCAGGCAAATTGTTTACTCCCATCCCTAATTGATCAATATCGCTGTAATACTCAAAAAATATTTCAATTATCAACTAGCTTGCGTTTTCATTACCCTAAAATTAATATTGTACCAGCTAGAAAAAAAAAAAAAAAATCGCACTTTATATTGCTGGTTAACACCCATTTTTATTCCTCTGACTCCCGATAGTAACAAAATTGAGTGATATGCTAAATTTCATTAAGAAAAATAATTAATTATGGCTTCTGGATGTTAGAGTTAAAAATATACATTTTATGTAAACTCATTCCCCGTCTATTTGTTTAATTACGCTGTTTAACTCTTAAAATATGTGTTATATCAAGGGGCATTTTTGTGTTGTTTCATTACCATAGACTTAATATTATGCCTGCTACATAAAAAAACAACCTATTTTAAGCCTTCCAACACCCAACGTACTCAATCCTTTCAATCCAAAATCCTAAGAGTTATTGCAAATGCTCCATACTATGTCTCGAACTCTACCCTACATCAAGATTATAATATCCCATTCGTCCAAGACTTCATCTCCACTCGCTTCACGCTCCTCCACTCTAAACTCCAATTTCACCCTAATCCATATGCCCAATCCCTGTCATCGGACTCCAACCCCTATGATCCACCCCGACGACTNTTTAATCCTATTTCATTTTTGAAGAGTAAGTAAAATAATGGGAAACTTATTTGGAAATGGCATATATTAGATGTTCACGTAGGCTTCGACGGTCGTCAGAAGTATTTACCGTTTCTTCTTCCGGGTTGGACCGTGTCAAATTGGTGTTATTTACCGAGCTTTCGCACATCATGTGATGGCTTCTTCAGGGCTGAGTAGAGAATGAGAGTTGTAAAAGAGAGATTTTTTACATTGGTATATAATTCTATACCCCCTGGATTTTAAAAAATCTCTCTTTTACAACTCTCATTCTCTTTTCAGCCCTGAAGAAGCCATCCCATGATGTGCGAAAGCTCGGTAAATAACACCAATTTGACACGGTCCAACCCGGAAGAGGAAACGGTAAAAGGCATATATTAGTTTTCATCAACAGAAAACATGGGCTTTTGTCAATAACTCGTTGTGTAAAAACAGCTTGCAGCAGTTATTGTGTTTTACACCTTGAGTATACTCTCTAAACACTCGCCTACTTTCAGGCAAATTTGTGTTTAAATATATGTACAAAAAATTTTGAATGAAACATCATCTTTTAAGCTACTCTCAAGTGGTATTGGTGAAGTAAATGCCTGCTACCAATTGCTAACTTATTACAGACTGATTAGTGATTAGTGAACTTGACAAGTGCTGACGTGAGAAGAGAAATGCTCATGACCTGTCACTGGCCTCCAGGACGACGAAGTTCTCCAGGCCGCACTGGAGGAGCCTGTTGGCGGCGGACAACCCCGCCAATCCCGCCCCCACGATCACCACCCTTGGCTGCTCCAGGGTGGGGTCTATGCTACCCTCCTCCATCAGGCAGATGGAGAGCTCCGCGTCTCGCCGGCATCGCACCACCTTCTCCCGCTCGGTCTTCACTGACGAGGCCCAGCGCACGTCCTTCTTCCCCAATCTGCCGGACATTTGCGTACTTGCAACATTACCACTTACGGCATGACCGCTCCCTTATGCCTCAACTGCTTATTGCTAACATTAGAGGATTTCGAGCAGGTAAATCGTAAAAATGAGACAAAATTACAATAAATCTAAAATATAAATAATTTGCTACGTACAAGATATACTACGTAAGCAATAACAAAACAACAGTAGCAATATAATATAAAAAATACCGATAAAATGAATTTACTATGGTAAAGACAATTTTATTTCGAATTGAACAAATTCAATTTTTATTTAAAATGAGATCTGGTTTGTGATAATTATGCTCACCTATAAAATGAAGCAATCCTGGGCTTTTTCACGTAAGAAAAAGTCAGAACTTTGTCATAAAAGTCTAGGTTCATATAAAAGGATATTAAAATGAGGTATACCGCGCAATTGAATTTATTGGATATTGAAAATATGAAAATCACAAATAAGGAGACATGGCGCCAGGGTAGCTCCGTTCGTGGCTCTGGGAGTTCTGGCGCTGGGAGATAATTTTCAGCCCTGCCAAGTTTTTGTCGAGAAGTAAAAGCTTGTCCTGAGCCATGGGTGTTTAGAATAGAACGGCAATCTATAGACAGCCCCTTTCTCCACGATCATAAGTGGTTGGAATGGGTGGTCTAACATTCTAAGTCTAACACACACACACACACACACACACACACACACACACACACACACACACAAATAAATAAACAAATATAAATACATACATACACCTACGTATTTATTTATTTAGAACTAAAAGAACACGATACACTCGCAATCGTGATTATTATAAAACCAAATAAAACTTAGAACAAATAAGAGTATGGAATACACAAAAACAGAAGAGGCAATAGTTATTTTTTAAATAACCTTAAAACATATCTAAATTTTTAGGAAAACAAGTCGCTCTTCGTCAGAGAGAGTTAGAATTAACATTCTATCCTTCCTCCAAAAATTAATATATTTTGTGTGTTCTATTTCTTTATCTCCTGTTTATTGGGATAGATAGGAGTTCTAATATACAAAATCAAACAGTAGTGATAGCGCAATATATATATATTGAGTATTTTGCAAAAATTTCACTGAAATATTTTTTGAAACTTTTATTGCGATAATAATTTCAATATAAGGCACAATGCAACACTTTCTTTATAGCAGTCATAATTACATAAGTTTAATACCGATTTTTCATTAATAAAAGAAAACTTCAATCCAAAATTACATTCTGGTTTTTTCGTAGGATTCATGGCGTAGCATTATGAACAAATTGTACTTATTAACGATTGCCTAAATAATTCACAAAATATATCATCTTTCACTCCATTGTGTATTACACTTATACGAATTGAATGAAAGAATATATATTTATGAGTTACTATGTATATATTTCACTTATTTGCCAATATGTATAGCTATTTATGTATTTTATTTAGATATTAGTTTATGTTTAAAATGGAAAATTGTAATATTCTGTTCATTATTAGACTTCATATAGGGTAATCCAATTCACGTTGGTACCACAGTGTGACATTTGAAAACTTTTAAAGGATCTTCACAGTTTCCACATTACAGATGCTATGAATATGCATTATTAAATTTTAAAAACTTGCATAACTTAATTTTGTAACAATTTAAAAAAAAAACGCTTCAAAAGAAAGTTATTACCTCTAATTTATAAAATTTAATTACTGAACTTGGTATACAGCATATTGATCGTGATTCTTAGAAATAATCAATTAAGGTTGACAAATGATGAGGAAAAGAGGGCATTATGAGGAAGACTAAATTTATAATCGTAATATCTCTGTTCTTATTTGGTTTAAAAAAATTTATAGATGATAATAGTTGAAAAAAATAATTTAGGTTTGATGTAATATTACTTATAATACGTGTAAGAAAAATGCACATTTAAAAAATTTATATATATAACATACTGTCAATAAAACTGCATTTTGTAAATTGTTTACAATATTAGCAATTTGCTGCAACAATAACAAGAAGGAGAGAACGGCCAGTGCCGCTCCAATAGAAATGTTTATAAGTAAAAAAATTAGGAATATATCTAAAATGGGGGAGTGCATCCCCCACTCTGGCTTCACAGCCAATCTAGAGGAAACTGTAGTGGACTTAACTGTATTCTACGACTTTTTATTAAAATTCTTGATTCCATTTTTTTTTATCTATCTATAGTGCNAAAAAGTATACCTATTTGACATTTCCACTTCTAGTCGTTATATTTCCCTGTCTAGCAATCGTAATGATTTTATTTACATTTAAATGAAACAAGCTAAATTTAATTAAAAAAAGAACAGAAAAGCTATTTGTGATTGAAGTAAAGCCCCAGTGTTGATTGTTCGAAATTCGCTAAAATATGGTCAAGCTGGATGGCCACTTGGGCGACGCAGCGACTGAAATTGTTGGCTCCTACAGAACACAAATTCATCTGAACAAGAAATAGGGGAGTATTGTGAGGGCAGATGAGGGATCCCTGATCACTTCACTTCATCATCCAAAGTCACATTAAAACCTGTAAAAATGGAGTTGTTTTTTTGACTATATATATTTTTACTAGATTTTTTTAATTTGTTGTTCGTTCAAAGTAGATTAAAAAAAAATTGTATTTTAAAATTATCTTCCAACGTTTAGGGTTACATTGTAAATCATCTTCAGGGCTGTTAAAATACATTGTCATAAGAATTAACATGAAAATAAATAAAAAAAAGCAAAAAAATCAAATGATTTACAGTATTATAATTTAGAATTACCATAAATAAATGTAATGTGATATCAAAAGTGTAAATATTGTAAACTATGTAAAAAAATTCAAAATACCAAAAAAAATAATTGACCACACCTACCTATCATGAAGGGGAGATTGGACGTTGTGTCCCTAAGATCAAAAATTATGAGAAATTTTTTTTTTGAGATGGACTAATGTAAGCCGAAAGGTTGGGAGAAATTTTAAAGAATACACATATTTTTAAATTTGTATTTTTTTTTTTTTAAATCTACCTTGCCCGAACCCCTAACAAAAAACATCTAATAATTAAAACATGTAGTTTCATTACTATTAAATATAAATTTACTATATATACATCATTAATTTTCCTTTACTTCTACTGGCAGTTTGTTATTAATATTAAAATAAAAATTTTGCGATACGTAAAATTACCTGCCGTCATTATCCAAATGTAAATAGTTTTAGCCGGCATATAAAGTTTCAGGTAAACTTTATAAAGCATTGTGTAAACGGTAGGGGTGGATTATAATTAGAAATAAACTTCTCTTTAAATTAATTTGTAGCCGACTCTAAAATGAGGAATATATTGATTCAAAAATGCCATATTAAAATAAAAGTTTTGCGATAAGTTAAATTACCTGCTGTCATTATCGAAATGTAAATAGTTTTAGCCGGCACATCAAGTTACAGGTAAACTTTATAAAACACTGTGTAAACGGTAGGGGTGGATTATAATTAGAAATAAACTTCTCTTTAAATTAATTTGTAGCCGACTCTAAAATGGAGAATATATTGATTCAAAACTGTCAAAATAAAATTATATTTAATGTTTATTTATAGTATATAATACTTTTGTTGTTTTTTAGTATATTTCACATACAATTTTATCTTCCTAAAAGATATCTCCTTATAATTGAATAATAATTACATACAAAAAAAATATTATTGTGTGGGTTATTATTATAATACTTAGTGAGATTAAACGTGTTATTCATAAATAACACAATCCTACGTATTTTTACCATTGAATAAACTTCAATCTTTAATTACTGTTACTGGTTCTTTGAATATTACTGTTTGAAAAGTTTTTCTATATAAAAGTTTCAATTCCAAAATAAGTTTGCCATGTAAAATGATTCCAAAAGCTCTCCTTATTATAATTCGATATGTTACTATCGTACTACTAACTCAAAAATCAAAGCTACTTTTTTTTAACCTCTTAAACAACGACATTAGGATCTAGTGATTTGTACGTAAACAAACTAGTCCAGTCGTCCTTGTGTCACCAAGTCGCAGGGCGAGGTCAAGGCCTAATCTTGACGAATATTGTAGGTTTGGCCTACTTTCCAAAGGCAGACGAAAACTAAGCCTACTTTCTTTTCTAATTTTTATCGTAATAACCTATTTAAACTTTTAGAAATTGACTAATCATTTCCTTATAAATAATCTAAGTGAATCAGTTTTTAGAGCATTCTAAATGTAGCTATTAAAATTGTTTGCATAACGGATTCATTAAAAATAATTTTTAATTTATTCTCCGATCCTACCTGCTAGACACCCAAAACAATATTCACTAAACTATACACACACACACATATATATAACGCGGTTTTTATTTTAAATTCAATTTGGTGTGTAGCTGTTAAATTCAAAACCAATGACTAAGTTCGTTATTTAGCAATATTGGACCAATATATGTGGGGGATTACCTTCATTGTCAAGAGAAAGACTAGTTTTTCGATGAAGCGGGCGTAAAATTTAAAATAATAAAACACACATATTTCTTTTCAATAAGAAACATATTTTAGTTGCTAACTGGGAAATTAAACAATCAAGAGTGGGTGACCAAAACTTGTTTTCCTAATGAAATTTTCTATATCGCTTTTAATTTGATATTGATAAATTTAATCCATTAAAAAGCGGAATCAGACGAATATAATTGAAGGATTACCTGATGTGCCAAGTTTACGTAAGAAGTATTTTTAACACAACTTTCAAAATTATAGAATTCAACACAGATTTGCTTATTGATAAAACATATATTTTATTATTGTATGGGATTACAAGTCATGAAAAAGGCGAATAAAAATAAGTATTTAATGTTCTTCAATACTTAGAGAAAGGCCAGAGTTGAATATTATTTTATTTTTGAGATGGAAACAACCCAGGAAGATAAATACACATAAATTCTTAGAAAATTTAGAAATAAACTCATTGATCCCAGGCAAAAAGTACAAAAATAATTCTATGAAGTTCCTGGTGTAAATCCACGGACCAAAACAAAATAGATTCTTCTTGTGGTGACAAGAAAGAATTTAACAAAAGAAGGATTTAACAAAAACTTTACACCTGGCTTTTTTCAAAACCTTCTTATGAACATATCAAGTAATAACTTGATATAATCATGACTCAACTGGGTGTCTTATAAGATAAAATGATATGGCTAGAGAAAATGATGGAATTAATTTTGAAAGTCGTACATTTTTTTCCAGTCTACCCAAAATATGGTCCAAAGAATGGCCTTCGTTCTCATTCATGGTCTGCCTTAGACCACTGCCTCTATTCACTTGTAGAATTCAGTTAGAACGACAGTATTTGCTGCAATCAGCCAATGAGAATGGAATTATTCGTTTCCGCAAAAATATTGCCAAAAATTACGGATAACGTTATCGCCCATATCAATCATCCTTATTGACAATCACAAGAGGAGAACAGCCAGCATGAATGAACCCCGCGTGGGTGGGTTCCTCTTTATCAAGCCATCAATCAAACTTGGCCATTCATTATCCTGACGTATTCCTGTGCGTTGAGGTTAAGTGAAATATCCCTTTAATCCCCTCCAGAGCTTACAAAAACTAAAGCAGAGAACAAAACTTAAGCTTACAAAACTAAAAGAGCAACTCATAATAACTTTTATTCCAAGCCCCGGTAATAATAAATTTTCTATAACAATTTATGAAGATGTGGACAGTTTATAACTTCTTTCCACCTGATTTTAAAGTGAATTTATACTCAATAATAAATATATTTTGATTCTTTGATGTTTATTAAGCATCAGAGGTTATTGTTTGTGAATGATATTCATCTTTCATCTTCGCAAACCAGGGCGGATTTTTCTATAAGGAAAGATTAAATAAAGATTAGTTTCCTGTATTTAGAAATATATTTCGTATTCCATAGAATTTCGCCTTAAAAAGTGTATCACAGTAAATGACTGAACATCTCTAGCCCCGAAAGATGTCAGACAAAATTAATAGAGATTTTTCACTTTTCAAATAGTTCAATAAACAAATGCAAATTGGTTACAGCTGCCTTCAGAGACATTGACAAAACGTATACGTTCTTCTATTCTATTTCAGCCAATAATAATTAATCAACACACTATTGTAATTATTGAAAAAATGATTTATGTAGTTAATAAATTTGATAAGAAAAATATAAACAGGAGATTACTGCTGTTACAAATTTGTTAAAAATGGATCGAGGAGTCGTAAGAAAACAATGTACCAGGTCGCTACCTTGGATGAAGTGTTACACATCTTGTCATGTTATCAAAAATAAAACAAAATGAAATCTTTGGAGCTAGATTTACGTTACCGCCCGGGGGGCCCTTAAGAAATTTAGGATTTACGTATTTATCTCTATGCTGGTCCATAAAGGCACCTTCAGCAGATTAATGTCGTAAATTAAGCGGGCTATGGTGTTCGTTAGAGGCCTAATGCGATTTGAATCAGAAGTTGGATCAACCTGGAAAAACTATTAACTTTGTCGCATTTCAAAACGATACTTAGAGCATTCTCTTTTCAACAGTTTTCAACTGCGTGCTACACGAATGCGTTTGTCAGCAGTCAGTAATGGCCCTGAGTGTCCGCTGAAGTGAGTGCGATGCGTTCTTATGAATGAATGATGACAGCTGAACCAACCTTGGAAGGGGCCAAAGTTGAAAGGGAGGCTAACACTTATTAAGAACCTTGGGGGCGAAATTACGACAAATATGATTTT
Source organism: Oncopeltus fasciatus (assembly GCA_000696205.2). NCBI lineage: Eukaryota > Metazoa > Arthropoda > Insecta > Hemiptera > Lygaeidae > Oncopeltus > Oncopeltus fasciatus. Next base: position 102,728 of record KZ808835.1, read on the forward strand.
ATATATCACCTGCAGAAATAAGGTAAATCAATTTATAAAATATGGTCAAAAATATTTGACCTAAGAAAATATTTATATTAATTTAACGAAAAAAACTAAGCAACAAAAATAGACGACAATTAACCAGTGTTTTAAAAACGATATTAAAAATCGACTCTTATTTATTTATTTAAAGCTTTTGCTGAAGGAGTGCATTTAGGATTTTACCAGTTTAATTATATTTAAATACCATTTTTAAAATATGACAGTATTGATAAGACCCATTAAAAAGGTATTCAAAGAAGAAGAAAGTTACTTCACTACAAGGCTTACCCTATCCTTGTATAAGGCACCTCCGTAAGGACTGAAGTGCATATTTCCCTAAGTTCTAGTCCACACTCAAGGCATCAACAACAGGATTCCGTTCTACCCCCTGAAAACATTTAAAGATTCCCAAAGGACTTATGACGTCCTGATATATATTTACTCTGTCTTGATAGGATAGGAAGTGGAAGTTAGGTATTCGAGTACAGATAACCATCAGGGTAGTCACAGGAGTTATAGCTCTTAGAGGGCTGTAGACTTCTATTCGACTCCTTGCAATGCCTATAGTTCGAGCGAGAAGTTTCCAGTACCGATGTCGAATGAGGTGTCACGAAGGAGGCTCGAAATAATAAAAAAAAAAAAGGAGAAAAATCCTCTTTNTACATTTATACTTTTGATATCACATTACATTATGGCAATTCTATATTATAATATTGTAAATTATGATTGTATTCTCATGACATTGTATTTCTACAGCCCGGAAGGTGGCTTACAATGAATCCGAAACGTTGGCAGATAATCCTTTATTAAAAAATACATTTTTTAAATTTGTGTTTTTTTGGATCTACCATGACCGAACCCCAACTAAAATCAATTTAGGCTTATTAACTACATTGCTCTGAAATAGGCCTCATGGTACTATAGTTAGGAGGTTGATTAACATTTATTTGCTATAACAAGTTATCCAATGCACTAATTTTTTTTTCAACTGTTGAAACATTATATTATCTTAAAATTTACATTAAATTGAAATAAAGTGAAAGATACAGATCTGATGTATATCAATTAATGCAAGGGAATAGAATAAAAAAATCCAAATGTCCCAGTCACAATAAAATTATTAATTATAGATCTAATGTATGTTTGATTGAATGTGAGTAAACATACAATTTTATAACAAATTTTGCTAGTAAAATGTATTTTTAAATGTTATATCTTATTTGCAGTGTCAGTAAGGAAAATAGGATTTATTACTATACCTTTTTTTTGTTCCAATCAGGAAACGACTATAAACGAATCCAGGCTTAGATAAATTTATTATTCCCATTGTAAATGCAGAAGATATCCTAGTAAAGAACCCCTAAGAATTTGTAAACAATAACCTCTTTCTCCATTCCTAACAGCACAGAAAAAGGTTACTCTAAGTCATATGTATAATTATTATTTTTGTTAATAATAAAATAATGCAGGTATACTTCTTAAAATAAATACTATTTCCTAAAATANATGTATAATTATTATCTTTTTTAATAATAAAATAATGCAGGTAAACTTCTTAAAACAAATACTATTTTCTCAAATACTAGTAATTGAAATATTTAGAATCAGAAAAAAAATACACTTTCTGTGTAACTGTTTTGTTAAAGTTTAATTACATTAGACTTTTGTAAAATATGTAAGCTGGCTCCAGCACATATTTATAAGTCATCTTTAAGTAATAAAACATTATTTATTATTAAGTAGATATTATAAATTTTCCCATACTAAAAATATATCTATTTTATCTCAATAGTTCTTATATCTCCATTTGGCACATAGACTCTTCATATTATAAAATAGATATAAAATTGTAAAGAAATTTTGTGATAAATAAACTTTTTCTAAAAGTAAATAACAGTATAGTCCTAAAGATTTTAAGATTTGATTGGCATCTACTTGCCTTTCCATCATTAATTACCTTTAAAGAATTCATTAAACTCATTGCAAGAAACGAAGCTTAAATAAAGAAATTTTAATGGTAAATAAATATGTTTGTCTATGTGTGTGTGGGCGCGCGCGCGCTCGTGTACTACGATTGAAGCGCGAATAGATTTACACAAAAACACTCACACATACAAGTGCGCATAGATTTACACTCGCACACACAAACACGCACGCAAGCAGGTAGAGTTATGAATTCATTGGCCTTTGTTATCCAATTTCCATTCATAACTGGACTCTAACCCATGCAAACGAATGTTATTCCACATGAAAGGAGAAATGATTTTTCCTCCAGTCCTCTTTGAGCGTTCCAACTATCTAGTCGAAAATGATTTCGTAGGAAAATCATATTTGGTAATTATTGATTTATGAGTATAAACTCGATTTAAAAGCAGGTGAAGCTGCCGAAAAAATATGCTCATTTTTTCGAATCCTCGAAGACGGTACTAGCTCGTGCCGGTCAAAGGTAGACGATTCAGCGGACTCTCGAAGAATAATTGAGTTGGATCTTGCCAGAGTCGTTTAGAGGTGTAATTAAATATTGAAATTTGATATTTCTTCATTTAATTCCTGGAATTATCTACGTCTACCGTAAAATGTAAAAAAAAAAAAAAAAAAAAAAAATGGATAAATGGATTCCTTATAAAATTACAGAGCCGCCAGACAACTGCATCTCATTTAGCTCATCATAATAGTGGTTGTCGGCTGACGAGGAACCAAAACAAATACCAAAATCTGCTCTCCAACCAAAGAAATCTAAGCTCATTGTTTTCTGGGCAGCCAAGAGTGTAGTGCGTTTCCAGATTCTGTATCAAGGTCAAACAACCACTGCACAAGTATATTCCGCAATGTTGGACCACTACCACTCGAAGTTGAAACTTCTAGATCTCGACTTAATTGATAGAATTGGAATTGACCATTGGCGAATTGACCGGTATTGAGTGGGAAGTTTTGCCACATCCAACCTTTTCCTCTGACCTTTCATTGCATCTGATAACCTGTTAGAGGTTAGATCTCTGGACAAACATCACAGACAGAAATGTTTCGATAACCAAGAACAGATACCATCCGCACTGAACATATTTTTGTCAGAAAAAAACAGTTGTTTTTAGAAAAGGAATTTGGGATTATTAACGGACAATGTTTTGAGAAATAAAAGTATTTATAGATAATTATTTTATTTATTTTTAACTTCCCTAATAAAAACAGGACTTTTTTATTGGCCTCTTAATCCGATTGTTTTAGCCATCAAAGTAGACTTTTTATTTTTGGATAAAGGCTATTTTTTATTATAACATTTCCATACTAATCGTATTGAAAGGTTGAAAGTCAACATTGCTCTGGAATAAGATTTGATGAAAAAGTTGATTAAATATCACTCCAGCAAAGGAAAGCAAAATGTAAAATGTGAGTAAACATTACTACTACAGGATAATATTTACATGTAATGTTTAAGGAACTTTATTACCGAAAGGCGAAATATAAGGCCCAGTCATGGACCTTGGGTTTCTGTAATAAGGTGGATACTTATAGATTCTCTCCATCTATGAGTGGTTCTTTGGGAGATTAAAAAAAACAGAAAAAAAAAACATGATTAATAAAAAAAAGTGCTCATATAAGTGTGCGGCCAAATACACACCCACACGCACATATTTGGGCGCATTTATACACACGTTTAGACACATATAAAAAAAAAAAGAAAAGTTATTTCGATTTACCGGTCGTCATATTTAGTTTAGAGTAACTAAACTCAAATAAATAGGTATGAGGAATTATCTAAATTATAAGTTTATAATAATGCGTTCTCGAGCCGTAATTCTTAGCATTTCTTAATATAAATTTACACATCGTATATGTAAATTAAAATAACATTTTAAAATTTACTTTAAAATAATTAAACAAAAAATAGATATATTTAATGTAATATTTATTTATTATCCAGTATTTATTGGAGTTTCACAGGGAAAATTAAGAGTGCGGGTTTAACCGTATCGCAAGTTTTAGTTTGCTATTTGCGAGGCAAAATTACTAGGATAGCTCATAGGATCCGTTTGGATCTCGCAATCCTGACTCTGCGGGCTCAGTCCCTGCCCAGGTTTATTTATAAATAAATGCTTGCCCCGAGCCATGGATGTTTAGAATGGGATGGTAGATGGGCCTTCTCTTCAAGACCTATGTAGTGATTAAAAGGGAGGATGACAATAAAAAAAAAAAAAAAGTCGAAATTAATTATGTTTCCTAATGAAATTTTGAATATCGCTTTATATTTAAATAAAAATAGAGTTCGTTATGAAGAAAAATCGGCCCAACATGAGTGAGGGAAATATCAGGTAACACCTAACAACAATAAATTTAGGTGTTCACTTATACTTCCACGGTCTCTATATCGGTCTATCTTCATAGTTTTTTTTGCCCTGAAGAAGCCATCACAGAACGGGCAAAAGCTCGGTAAAAAAAAACACCTCATCGACACAGAACACCGCGGAGAAAGAATCTATGACTGAGTTAAATTATTTACAAGCTTATTGAAATATCATAATGGCCTCTCATTCCTAGTGCTGTGGGTTCGAGTATCGACCTGGGTAGGCTTCATAAAGAAATAATAGCCAGCGTAGTAAAATAGGTATTTACTAAATTATTGTAACCTGCCAATACTCGAAGTGGTCGAACGGAATGTAAGGAAAAAACTATTGTTTAACAAGTTGTTTAATTATAGTGTAAATGTAATATCAGTATAACATTTTTTCTACACTTTTTTCTACTTGAACTCAAGACTTACTTAGAAAGAACACATAAGGGTAAAGAGACAAGACTTAAACAGACGCTACAGACTATTACATAGACTACTCGGACGAACATCGAAATTATCAGTACACAACAAATTAACAATATATAAAACAATCTTCTTTAACCTATTTAGACAAACGGTATAGAACTCTGGAGTACCGCTAAACCTTCTAACATCCAACGCATCCAATCCTTCCAGGCCAAGTCCTCAGAACCATTGTCAATGCTCCCTTCTATTTATCCAACTCTACCCTTCACAATGACCTCAAAATCGACCTCGTCAACGACTTGATTCCCAATCGTTTCTTAATACTTATGTATTACTTTTTTTTTTCTCTTTTCGGAGTTGCGACACTGGCCGTTCTCTCTCTCGTGTCAATGTCACTCACAGCCATCGGGTAACCTTGTGAGCAATTACAAAATGTAAACCTATTTATAGAATTTAATAACCAAATAAATAAATAAAAACAACTGATATAGGACAAGTATATAGGCCATTCAATTTAAATATACTGAGCGGATAAACTCCCAATCCCAATTGTTCAATTTCGGTGATCAACCCCTTAAATATGCCTCTTATCCCATCAGACTACAAATCTGTGTTAAGTTTCATTGCTATAAACTAAATATTACAAAATATAAGTATTTGGATATAGTTGTTAGTTAATCTGTTAGTTACAACTTGTTAGGCATACTTGTCAGATTATGTGTCAGATGTAAATTGTTTAATATATTGTTCGGGATGAGTTGTTAATAATATTTGTTAGGTACATTCTTAGGTATAGATGTTAGGTGTAAGTTGTTAGGTATACTAACCAGGTATAGTTATTATTGTTGGTTAGGTATAGTTGTTCTATGTCAGATGTTTTGTTACGTAGAGCTGTTGGGTATTGGTATATTGTTAATTCCTGTGTAATTAATGTGTTGAGTAACTTACTCACAAAAGAGTGAGTTATAAATGTAACTATGAGGCTATATGCCCTCTTACCTAATATTCCCGGTCGGTGGCTGACAATGGTAGTTGTAAAAATTTATGATATTTTTTTTAATGTTGTAAAGCAACTAATAAATGTTAAAAACTGCATACAGCGTTAAGACCGGGCGGGCTTAGTGGTAAGATTGCTTTTTCGATGTGGAAAAAAGTGTAGAAAAAATGTTATACTGATATTACATTTACACTATAATTAAACAACTTGTTAAACAATAGTTTTTTCCTTACATTCCGTTCGACCACTTCGAGTATTGGCAGGTTACAATAATTTAGTAAATACCTATTTTACTACGCTGGCTATTATTTCTCAATAAAGCCTACCCAGGTCGATACTCGAACCCACAGCACTAGGAATGAGAGGCCATTATGATATTTCAATAAGCTTGTAAATAATTTAACTCAGTCATAGATTCTTTCTCCGCGGTGTTCTGTGTCGATGAGGTGTTTTTTTTTACCGAGCTTTCGCCCGTTCTGTGATGGCTTCTTCAGGGCAGAAGACCGTGGCACCTTACGTGATTCTTATTATTTTCCTCTGATATCACTGAACAACAAAGTTTTTGTTTCGGGGTTGAAATTAGCTGATTTTAATGTATTTCCACGTGTTAAAACAGAAAATGACCATAAAAATTATATATTAGCTCTTGTTTTCAAGACATAGTATAATTCTATTATATATATATTGAGTTTTCAACAAATGAAATATTTCATCACCAACAGTTGGTACACATGTTTGTTTACATAACACCCCTCTCATCAGCTGTTCATAAGTAGTAAACATAACCTTTGCGAGTTTGTCAATTGTACGCACGTGGTTGCTATTGAAATTATCGTGTGAAGTTGATTTTTAAATTAATTTAAGTGCTGATCTGAAATGCCTCGAAAGTGTGTGAATTCTGTCGATAGCTTTTGCTATATATGTGGTGAAATAACATTTAAGGCTCAGAAACGTAAAATGTTACCTATCATTAGGACTGCCTATGAACATTATTTTGGTGTAAAAGTTGAGGACCAAGATAAATCATGGGCTCCTCATATATGTTGTAATTCTTGTTCCGTCATATTGCGAGAGTGGCTGAAAAATAACAAGCGGGCAATGGCTTTTGCGGTACCTATGGTTTGGCGTGAGCCTACCAATCATACAGACGACTGTTATTTCTGCTTAACTCCTCCCATTAAGCAAGGTTTATCTATGAAGAAAAGAGGAACGGTGAAATACCCTAATCTCCCATCTGCTCTTCGGCCTGTACCACACTCAGACAATTTGCCAGTCCCTTCTCCACCCCAAAACTATGAAATTTTAGAGGAAAGTGATGAAGTCTGTTTACAAGAAGCAACCCATCCTTCTACATCCTATGACCCTGATTTTGATGTAAGTGATAGGTCTAGTGATCCGCACAGAATTAGTCAAGCAGAGTTGAGTGACCTTATAAGAGATCTTGGCTTGTCTAAGGAAAAGGCTGAGCTGTTAGGGTCAAGACTACAACAGTGGAATCTTCTAAAACATGATGTGAAAATATCTCAGTACAGACAGCTCAGTACAGGATGCTCCAGAAGTGTTTTATAAAAGACAAGCTAAACGACACCGATCTTACAATACATCGGATTGACTTAATTGAAATTTGGTGGTACAAACCTCTTTTATTTGTCAAAACACTAAGAATAATGTTGTTTTTTTTATCACTTTTGTACTTAAAATATTCTAAAAGAAACATAACAATATTGTTTTTTGTACTTTCACTTTTCACGTATAGTATAACTACTCTTTAAGATTAAGTGCTGTATATCTCAAAAACCAGAGCTAATAAAAATTTTTCAATGTTATTTTCGTTTTTATCGCCCCAAAATTAGTAGAAATAGACTAATTTAGTGTAGGAAACATTCAAAAAATATTTTTTTGTTGTGCAGTGTAATTATAATAGGACAATAAAAAAAAATCGATCAATTCACCACCATTATATTGAAATGTTAAATAATTTTTATCAAGCTGTTATATTCTAGGGTGCATATTATGTTCAATATGTGGAACAAGGTTTTTTCGTAACAAATCGATTCAATTGCCGAGGATCATGTAAATAGTTAAGCGTCGGGAAGTTGAGGACTACAATATAGAGTGCAGTGCACACAGAAAAAGAAAAATATAACAGGGACCAATATATTCGGAGATCTCTCGCCTTTCGTCGGTGAGAAGTGAAGAGATACTAGGACCACAGGCATAGACAGCTTAGGTTTTGGCAAGGAGAAGTGCTCACAAGCAGGCTAATCCGTTAAATGTATTTACATTCTAGCAGCACTAGATAGAACGCACTTAGCATGGACATCAGGTTATTACATACAATAACTCCTTTCTTACCTGATTAGTAACCTGGTAATGTGCACAGTACTAAAAGAACCTTAGGAGGGCCTATGGAAATCCCTTTGTGTATATTAAGATCTCATAATCATAAAATTTCGAGCGAAACATATACTGCCCCCCCCCCCCCCATAAAGACTGGAGAGCATATTTCCCTAAGTTCAAGTCCACACTCAGGGCATGAACAACGAATAAGACTGGAATCCGTTCTCCTTCCTGAAAACATTTAAAGATTCCCAAAGTATTTATGACGTCCTGATATATATTTACTCTGTCTTGATAGCATACGAAGTGGAAGTTGGGTATTTGACTACAGATAACTATCAGGGTAGTCATAGCTCATAGAAGGCTGTAGAGTTAGTTATACTCTACTACTTGCAATGCCTATAGTTCGAGCGAGAAGTTTCCAGTACCGATGTCGGATGAGGTGTCGCGAAGGAGATTCGAAATAATCGAAATATAAGTATAAGAATAAGTTTGTAATGCCCTAATAAGAGTAATTATAGTAAGTATGCTGTTCTGTTTTCTTAGTTCNTGCACAGTACTAAAAGAACCTTAGGAGGGCCTATGGAAATCCCTTTGTGTATATTAAGATCTCATAATCATAAAATTTCGAGCGAAACATATACTCCTTTCGCTACACTAGAATCAAGATAGATAAATAGCTCATTACTTCAACATAGTGCAATAACATAGATGCGAAAGTATCACTAAGGACTTCTAAGGACTTCCCGAAGAATTATAGTAACTTTGATCTATGAAGAGTAGGAAATCTCACGACACTGAACTAAACAATATATTCTTTTTGACACTCTAACAAGAAATGTGTCATCTACTAAGGCTCTGATGTAAACAGACAGTAATGAATCAATATATACGACTTCGCCCGATAACACCAAACCAAGCAGACCAACGGATCTTATTACATCTTCTATTATCCCAGCAGCTGTCTCTATCGTCCTGAATAGCCATCGTCCATGTTTCACTTACAATCCCTGTTATAATTTATTTCAGAACAACTTTATTCTCCCTTCTTATTCCTATAACTGCCCTATTTGAAAAAAATGACTAACCCCTAATAAAAATTCATCCTTCCATTAACCTCTTGCTGTTCTTCTCTAAGGCCTGAATGGCAAACAATTAGCAAAACAATTCCACATGCTCGATACATGCAACAACGACATAACACTCCTAATCTGGAGACTAAAGGTCACGTTTGTACAGCTATCCTATTTTTAGTACCCTATCCCATTATATCCTTTATTTGACAGGTTACCTGCAGTCAATAACTGTAGGTAATTGACTGCAGATAATACCTGTATTTCTCTCAATAACATAGCAATCCTTAATCCCTCTGCAAGTATTGTTCAAATAAATATACTTAAACTTCAGCAAATAAAAATACTTTAAAATATGCCTCCTCTTGAGCTGCTTATGTAATGTAAAAACATTCAATGGGGCTTAAGATTTAATTATCTTTCTTTTCATCTGCAGAAATTCTTCTATCAAATATCTACGTGCAGTGTGCGACAGGCACGAGTTAGACTTAAATTAATCCAACTCTGTTCCTAATTCCTAAATAATAACTTATCAAGCAATACTCCATGACGAGAATACCTGACTAACGCATAGCGGATGAGCAGTTGTTTGTTTCTCTCTCTCTCTCTCTCTCTCTCTCTCTCTCTCTTTCTCTCTTTCTCTCTTATACACCCCGTTTACTTATTTCGTTCCTTCTCATCCAAATAATCCTATTTCATCCTTTACCTTTTTAATTAAATCATTGTACAGCTATTACACCAGTAAGAGTAGCTACAATTGTAAAACAATCATTTCTAGGCGCTATAAGTTGCACTCCATCGAGTTTTCAAGTTTTTTGTGTCATTTTAATCCCCGTCTTTATTTCCGAAAGTCATTTGTGAAATTTCACCAGACCTCATGAATGTCATATATACGACAATTTATGCAATACTGATAATGATTGAATTGCCAATGGAGACTAACCGCCAACTATATGACCAATTTTGGTAGGCGTTAATGAAATAAATCTAATCAAAAGTTTTCTGATTAAATATGAACATATCACGCTATAAATTTCATCTTAACCTCCGTATTGATTTATAAATTCAATTCATTAACGATTTTATTCTTAAAAGAAATCTGAAGATTTGAAGAAGTCTTTGATTCTCTTGTACCAGGAGGAAGAAGAAGAAAATTTCTGGGCATATGACGTGATTGTGTAACATGATTTGACATTCAATTGAAATCAATATATTTTCTTTATAAATTTCTATAGAAGTAAAATACGAATGAACCAATTTTTCTAGTGGTTTAAAAAGTAAAATCTGAAATAACTTAGTTTAGATATTTAATTTTAAGAGCTATAAGCCGTATAGTCAGCTGGTTTTCAAGACTCATCATAGTACAAACCAATACCAATGAGGAATGAAGCTTCATCGAATAAAGTCACATTAATATTTTTTAAATTGTTTCTGGACAAAGTGAGTTATATAGCTCTAAAATCTATCTTCCAGTCATCGACAAAAAACATTTATTTAAAGTGTAGCCATTAGAGGTCGATAAGAATGAAAAGTAAGAACAATAGATTTGAGTGCATCCGTCAAAACTTAACAAATAATCAGGGAATTTCCACATTTAATTTCTTTAAATTAACTAAGTAAGAGTTTTGGATAACTCTCAGTTTTCATTATATATAGAGAGCAATGATAAATGATCATTGGATAAACATAGATTTCCAGCGGTTTCGAAGATACCTACTTACTGTTTTCAGACATTCCATTTTTTTTCTTTTTCGGATTCTGAATACCTTATAACAAAAATATAAGTTTTTATGTCTATTTTGCAGGTTTGTTGAAACAGTTAATATTTGAAATAGCTTCATAGTTCAACGAAAGTAAGCTTGGCCAAGTTGTATTTTGAAGAACGACATGGACGATGCTGATCGCACTATTCGGTCCTTAATTCTGAACAACAATCAAGTTATTTCCAGAACGACATGGAACTGCGGCATGGGATGAGGAGGAGGAGAAGCCATCAAGAATATGTTAATGATGACCGGTGGTGATTCCATTAAATCAAACGTACGGCTGTCACCCTGTGCCTCACGAGCTTTGTCCTTCCTCGTTGTCCATCGCTAAATCGTAAATCCAACCTGACCTCGTTGTTATGACGTTTCCCACTGCTGAATTATTACTAATCATGGTCACATGGGCTTTATGCCCTTATAATCGGCATATCTGCATCACTCTCTCTCTCTATCCCTCTCCCCCTTCTCCCCCACTCACACTTTCTCACTCTCTCTCCCTCCCACCCTCTCTCTCTCTCGCGCTCTCTCCCTCTCCTCCTCTCTTCTCTCTCTCACTCTCTCTCTCTCCCTCCCACCCTCTCTCCCTCACGCTTTCTCCCTCTCCTCCTCCCCCACCACAATCACACTCTCTCTCTCTCTCTCCCTCTCCCTTTCACTCTATCCCCCCCCCTCTCTCTCATTCTCTAGCAGTCTCCTTGGGTCCGTATTTATCTATTAATGAAAATTTGGCATCCCTTAATTATTTTTTTAAAAGTGGGAATCTTGGAGCTGAGGGCAAAAAGCGCATTGCCCGCGCATTCTCTCACTGAAGATTGACTTTGCAACAAGACCTGGCAAATTAATGTGAGCTATAAAAGTAGAAATTAATCTCACGAGACCGACCGAGCAGGAAGGGAAAATTTCCTTCTCACCTGTTATAATAATTATCTTGTTTAAAAAAAGCGTTTCATGAAAGCCTTCAAGAACAAATTTCAGAAAATTTTAATTGGTCAAGCAATATAATTCATCATTTTTTTATTTCTCCTTTATGAAAAATTAGGATNCTTACTCATTCGATTGTATTAAATAATGGAATTTCTCTCCCGCAATGAAAACATCGCATTTTACAAATTCAATTTCATAATAATCTGACTTTGAGTAAATAAAACTTTTTTATTTACGTAAAATAGAATATATAATACTTCTTTATAAGAACAAGATAAATTTATTTACTCTGAAATAGATACCCCTCCATTAAAATTTGATGAAAAATCACTTAACATATATTAATACCAATTAGACCCTTGATTTAGATAATTTTTTATTTTGATACATATTCGAATGTTGTTATTTTTCATTTACTTATATTTTATTTTCGTTTTTAATTTAAGAAGAGGTTACTTTAGAGTCACTTAATAATGTAACCATGGGTTTTCTAAATATTCAATATGACCAAAAATGTATTAATACTGAACTACTCCATCTTAGAAAAATGTGCAGTAGACGAGTCAACAATACTCAACTTTTTAAAATTTTCATCAGGGTGATATTTAACATTGAATTATCAGTGAATAATCCATACAGCAAACCGACCACAATGACAATCGCCACCTCTTTCTGGCTAGAAATATATAGTATTGACTTGAGCAATATAACTAGTATTGACTTTATTCGAGTGTCCAGTTACAAGGGAAGCCGTAACTACCATCTCCAGAGATAATGATAACTTCAGGCAGAGCTAGCTAGCGCTAGATAGCACAGTATGGGGTCCTTGAACCCCAGAGAAAGATTTCACAAGAAGAGATTTAGGGATAACTGCTGGATAACAGCTGACAGCTTCTGCAGACACCGCACAACTCGCTGGAAGTGTCGGCTAGAGCCGTAACACCGCTCACCATTCTACGACAATAATGCGAGTTACATGTGCGTGCCAAGTATGCACCTAACCTTCACAAATGCTGTATCCAATAAATACGCTGTAGGAAAGTAAATTTATCTTTTTTAATAGTTGTTGGGTATTTCCTGCTAAAACTTACTCTAGAGATTATTGGTAGAGAAATTGTATGAGTTCGGTCAAGGTTGGTCCATAGAAATACAATTTTTAACAAGTTTATTTTTTATTATCTGCCGACATTTTGGGTTACATTATAGAGCATCTTCAGGTCTGTTACAGTACAAAGGGAAAGCGGCCTACTTCAAAAGAGGGCAATACCAGGGGAAAAAGGAAGGGTATTATTGCGGATAAGTAGCTTGAAGAACTAGGAGAAATGTTCGACAGGTTTCTTTTGGAGGAGGGCTAATGGTTTTTCAGAATGTTGAAAATGTCTGAATAAGTTGTAGAAATTTGTTTTATGTCCGCTCTGTCGTTAACTGGATAGTGTTGTAAGTTGATGTGAACGGTTTCAGATAAAAGGCGTTTGTGTTGATAGGGTTCAGTCGAAAGAATGGTTAAGCTATCGAAGTCAAATGTGTGTGCTTCATGAAAAACATGTTTAGTGAGGGCAGTTTTTATTAGTTTATTCTTTATGTCATTTTTATGGTTAGTGATTCTACGGGAAATAGGATTTTTTGTTTGTCCAATGTAAGAACCTTAGCAATTCGGTGTGGAACAGGGAATTTTGTAGACGACATTAGTTCTGTTAGGAAGGGGAATGGGGTCTTTAAGGATGGTGTAAATGGATTTTAGTTTGTTGTTAGTGGAAAAAGCAAGCTTAAGGTTAGGGAACGTTTTTCTGAGAGATTTCTTAATATTTTCAGAAAAGTTTGGAATATAAGGAAGAGAACGGAAAATGAGGTCGTTATTTTGGGGGCATAGTTTAAGCAGTGGAAATAAAGAATTCCTTAACAAGTTTAATTGTATACCTAGGGAAAACATTTGACAAGAGGATTTCTGTCACAAGTACGATATTTTTGTAATGGAATAAAACATTTCGGTGAGTGTCAGTAATTTGTTTATGAAATTTATGGCCTCGTTTATTTTTTTTTTTTTTATGATGGGGGTGAGATGAGTTAAAATGGAGGAGACAACTTAACTAAGAATTCTTTGTGTACCAGTCATTGGAGATAGAGCCATTGTTTTATGGATAAGGGTATCAAGGAAGAGGAGTTGATTGTCAGACTAAATTTCTTAAGTGAATTTTAGGCGGAGTTGAATGCAGTAAGGAACTGAGAGATTCTTCTCTGGATTGAGAATGAGGAACAAGTCTTGAATATATTTTCGGAGGATCAAGATGTCGTTTGGAAAGAAGGGAAGGTTGAAGTCTAGAAGGTAATGTTGAAAATATCGAGAGCAAGGCTCATATTTCCATAGCCTGACCGTTAATCTAGATAGCCGGAAGTACAAGAATAAAAGTGAACCAAGTGTGGTATTCAAGGAGTAGAAATAAGAAAGACGTTAAACATTGGTGATTAATGTCTTATAAATATTTCTAAAATAAAATTATCTGGAAAATGTTTAATGTAATAAATGTCAGAAACTATACTTTTCTGTAATGCTTCGTATTTTCTTTAAACTTTGAAAGTATTTTAATGAAATATAGGTTTATCCCAATCCACTGTATGCCTAATTTCATTAAATCTTGTTGAAATGAATTTAAAATTCAGTTTGACAAATACCTTTAAATGGTCAAATTTTTATCAAGTATCGGTAAAGATCCCTTGAAATTTTCAAAAGCCACGTCATACTATCAACGTGAATAGCTTATATATGTTAAAAAAAAAAATTAAAA
>KZ808835.1:118997-130541 GCA_000696205.2 Oncopeltus fasciatus
AACTATAACCAGGACACATCTTTAATTTTCAGCATTGAATAAAAGAAATGAATAAAATTTCAGAGTTTATTTTATTAAGCTTTTGACTTGTAATCATGAAAATTTCATATTTTGCAGATTAAAAGAACATTGTGACAGCCATCAAGTAAAAAATAATTGTATTTATACAACTTTTAATTGTACAAAATACATGAAAGTATATTTAATCATATTTTAAAGAAATATTGATTTAAAATAACTTACTATTATATACATTTTTAAAAAAATAATGTATATATTTAACCTCACATTACTATCGATAAAAAAAGCTTATCTGCTAGGCTATCGATACATTCTACTTTCATTTTGGAGATTTCTAAATCAGCTGCGTACTGTCACTCGTGGAGTGTCTACTTTCTAGGTAGGCCGTATTTTACTCTTGGATTTGTCAATATTAGTTCGTGACAGGTGACTGATTCAGACCGTGCGTTTAATCCTGTCAACTCTAGTTGAAGTGAAATGTGTTTAACGGCTAAAATTACCGGTGCTTTAAATTTTAAGAATTATTTACAGCAATAATTAATAGAATATTTACTTGAATGTATTTTAATTTAAAATAACGTTTCGACGGCGGTTCGCAGTTAAGGTAAGTATAGCTGTCATTGTATACTTTCATTAATATCTTCACTATTGTTTCTTATTATTCAGCCATTAGTTATTTGAAAAATTTCATTTATCATTTTCTCTCTTGAAATTAAAGGGTAAAATGTCCTAATATTATTTTTTATTTTACCACAGTTAGGGAATATTTTCATGAACATATTTCCAATTTGTAGTTCAATCAGGTCTTTAACACTTCTAACATAATTAAAATAAGAACATAATTTGATTGTTAATTATCTGAAATGGAAGAAATGGCTCTATTTACGCATATTTATCCATTAGGCTCTTAAGTTACTTTTGTTTTTGAACGACATGTGACATATATCCTAGTGAAAAGGGTCTGTCAAACACGATCTACATCAACTAATGGAATTCCTTAGCATATTCATGTAAATACCATTACTAATTTTTGAAATATCTGAATAACAAAGGAACGTTGACTATGTCACATTTAAGTTTAAGTAATATCATGTAATGATATTCCTTGAGTTACAAAAATTGCAACTTTTAAACCATGAAGCCTTTATGATCAAACCTTGGGTTATAGTTAGACTCTCACTCCTGTTCAGTAAAATTATACAGTTTATTTAAATAATCACTTTAAATTTGAGTATCAAGTTATGCTGGTTTTTAATACAAATTATACTTGTAGTTTTAACAATCTTTTTTTTTTTTTTTTTTTAACTGGGGGGAAGTAACACTAGGATACGAAGTTTTTCTAAAAATAAAAATTCAGGTCTTTGCACGAACTCCTTTTTATTATTGTTATTTTTATTTTACTTTTATTTGACAGCTTTGCGCTTTCGAGACAATAGACCTCATCAATAGAGTCGACAGGACATACCCAGTTAGCTCAGGATGCTCTCCTATGCCTTCACTGGTCCTTTCCTTGGCCAAGGAAGCGCTCAGAAGTAAATATAATAAAAGAAGGAATTTCCAGTGTTAAGACTGGAATTGTTTTTGTGAAAACGCTTTCTTTCACAATAGAAAACTTTTCTAAGTCAAATTTTAAATTAAATCCTAATTTAAAGTCAAAGGAAAGAACTTTATCAAAACTTTCTTATTTCAATAGACGTGGCTTGTTAGATTAAGTTCAAAACAAGACAATGTAATTAGCTTTATCTTTAGTATTAACTGTGATAACACAGAGTAAAAAATGGCATCCATTTAAAATAACAGTCGATTGTTAATTTTGGCTGCTAAAACTAAGCCAATCATTTTATGGTTAATGCAAGAAGTGTACATAAGGACTTGAGGCATTGAAGAATAAATGCTTTTTAATTTTTACCAAGAGTACCGAAGAGTCCCGGCCAGTGAACACCACGTTTGTGTAGCTCTCTGTTATCAAATATTATTTATAGGTTGTAGGCAGTGTTATGCCCTGAAAATTAATAGACAACGAGAACTAAGTGCGCTCAACAAGTGTGTGAAGTTTGGAGAAGTTACGTCGCCGACATCACCCACAATTCAGTGAGTAAAGACAAACGTGTTATTCAATAGCCAGCCCCAAGCGGGCAGGCAGGGCTCAGACTTGCCTGTCTTATCTGTCCCCTCCCTCACTAAGGCAACTGTCTTAGTACAGAGCTCTCGAGCTCCACGTCCCGGTTCGAGGCTCGGTAGTTTTCTTTTTTTTATTTTATTAACGCATTATAATTGGTGGTAATTACAACCATCAAGTTATATCCAGCAGAGGTAAAGGCAAGCGAAGGGCGGACCCATTAGACCTCCATATAACGAAAGGAGACACCGGTCAGCGACCAGAAGCCCCACCGAACGTAATAATAATGCACAGACAAACCGCCCCAGCACGTCACAGGGGGTAACCTCCCTTCCCTCTACTAGCGCCCGCCCCCCCGCCATCCCAGCTTCCGGAGCAGAATTCCCTGCCAGAGGAACAATCGCGTTTTGCCACTCATAACCCCTTTCAAGCCCTTCAGGACGTGGAAGGCTAAAATATGGAAGCAGATTCAGCAGTACCTCGAATAATTTGACCACCGCCAATAATTGTGAGAAATCTGAATGACTTCAGATTGATGCGCTCCCAGTTGAACGAGCGAGTGGGGCCCGGCAGATATTCGTGTATCAACAGGCAGCAAGATACCAAAATAATCCCTGACAGCCCAGACACCTATAAAAAAGATACTCCAATACCAAAAGGAAACGAATGCGCAGCACAACACTTGAGAGCTCAAAGTACCCTCTTAAAAAAAATTACGAAGGAAACTTTTTTCCTAACTCTTTTTTGCCGAAAGTTAAATACGAATGTACTCATTCGCTACGAAACTACTGCGGTCAATTATCACATTAGTCTTTAAATATTTTTGACATTAATCTGACATACAAAAAATGTTTATTGAAATTGTAATTGAATTGCAGTCTCTGACATTTAAAAAAAAATACACATAGAAAACAATAAGTCTAAAGCAGCATTTTTGGAATTATTTATATTTTTATAGAAGACCTAAATAGTCTATAATCGTTTTTAGTTTGGAAAGCTTCTTCAAGCCATGTTTTTAAGAGCCTGTTGACTTGCTATCTAACCTTCATCAAGTCTTAATCGTCTTACTGATCGAAGATGACATGTTATTTCTATTTCTGATCGCCACTGAAGTTCATACAGTCAAATAAATTTTCCTTGATAATATTTTTCCTTTTTGAAGAATTTTTGATCTATACTTGAAATGATTCATAGATAAATTATTCATCAAAATTTAGCAAACTAAATTCACAAATCTCTGAATAAAAACTCTTTTTTTATATATATCTCTCCCCCCACCCTCACACTTTATCTATCTCTTTCTCTTTTTCTCTATCCCCATTCTCATCTGTACCCATTCCTTGAGAAAGTAGTGGTTAAATGGAAAAAGTTTTGCACCCATTCATAATGTTCTTGCGGCCTCCGTAAATTTTATTAGTTCTGAGCTAGAAAGTTTTATAATTAAGGGAACGATATACATTCTCTTTGGGGGACGAAACAGGAAGGGATCCCGGGAAAGAAGGGAGCGGGTGGGGAGAGAGAGAAAGAACGGGAAGAGAGAGAGAGAGCAGATGGAGATTGTGAGAGAGGGAGAAAAGGGCGAGTTGAATTCAGCTTTTTGTTGTTTTTCTGTCCCTTCATGTTCGATTCTCGTCTTCCAACTCTGAGAATTTCGGTGAGAGCTGGAGTGATTGTAAATAGACCTCGGGCTATTCTGATTCCAGGGCAGCAACGAGAATGAGGAAAGTAATCTTATGAATGAATATTCATTTAACTACTGATATATTTGATTCTGTGACAGCTGTTTTCCTAGTGCAATGAAATCAGTTAATTAAAAAAAAAAACTTTTGAAATAATGGGATCGAATATTGGTCCTACAAATACTTTTTCATATGAAGCTTAGCAACATCTTTGCTGTAGCTTATTTCAATTTCCAATGTGAGTCAAAATAACTTACTTTATTTTTCGATTTTTCTTTTAAAAAACATTAAATATTAAGTTTCGTTAAAGAATAATTGTGACTGATAAGTGATCAGTAACTTACAACTGATCAATCAAAAACAATTATTTCTAATCCAGGTTTAGGTAAATAATAATTTTTAGGTTATACAGTGGATATTTTACAATATTTTGCTATCTTAGAATACAATTATTTGAATAATCATATTAATATTTTGTATCAAGATAATTTTGAAACGAGTGAAATTTATTTTTAAATAATCGATTCCTTTGTGAATAATCAAGCTAAATTATCGCGCCATTCTGATTCAGACAGGTGAAGCCAAATGCAGAAGCAGTTGCATCTATTCAACATCGGTGCCATCGCTGCTGACTGAATGCAAACGAGGAAGTGGTCACATGTGGCATTAATGTGCTGTAAGAAGTCTTCATGGTATATCTGCTTGAATGGCATATCCATTCATACATGGCCTTCTTTGGTTATACCTTGACTTATGACGTGTAGTAAGAAAACATAAATTGAAATTTAAAAAAAAAACTAAAGGGACACGAACTAAAGACGATTTATAAAAATTATTAACTTAAAGAACATATGTTAGAAAATAATAACTGAAAATATAAAAATAAAAATTGTTACTTATTTTTATAACTAAAACTTTCAACCTTTTAATTTAATGAACTCATTCTATATTTCATGCATTTATAAACTAAATGTATGCTTTATCATTTTATTCTTGCAATAAATAAATTTACTTAGGAAAAAGTATTAAAAAAATAAACTTCGAAAGGAAAATTCACTTAAGGGACATTCACATTTGTATAATATAATTTAAATAATTTTCTTGCTCACCTTATATATGAGCATGCTTGCGATAAACATTATGACTTTCTTCTAAAATGTATATATTTAGCACTAGTAGATGCAGATAAAATGAAATAATTATGTACTGTAAAAATTAAATACAATGACTGTGATAATAAGAACAAAAATAAATATATGTTCAATACGAAGAGGCATAGTTTAGTTTAAATCATCAAATTTATACAAATATAATCAATCATCTAGTATAATCGAAGAAAGAAATTAAAAGTTTCAATACCCTCTCCCTTGCCTACTGTAAGTTTACATTTTACATGTAATACATTAAAAACTATTAAAAAAAAAACACTGCATTATATTATTCCAAAATATTTTTACATGTAATAAATAATAATAATATGAATTTATCGATAAAATTATTTTAAAAAAATAAGAAAAGAAAATTTAATACAACTGTAGGAAATATGTGAATTTGAAACCCTTAATCCGTTAAGGCAACAAATACATAAAGAACGATACAATACATTTATTATTTTAAATATGCATGCAGACTATATACATATACCATATACTATACATATGGTATAGTAATAAAAAACAGGTGAGATAGAGAATTGCAGACACAAAAAGAAATCTCAGGGGCTAAAATTTTTGGAGATCACTCGCCCTTCGTCGGTGAGAAGTGAAGAGAGACTTGACTGTGGGCATTGTGTAGAGGAAGGGGGTCAAAGGAAGAGAAAGGCGATTGAGTTTTCTCTTGTACTTTTATAGTTGGCAATTGATGCCAGGATAATTAAGGTTCTCTAGGGTACTGAAATAGCCCCTCCTTATGCCAGTTTATACATGGACCAACGTGAAAAAATTTTTCCTGGCCTCCCGCTCTTCGCAACCCCTCGTCTAAAAAAGATATCTAGATGATATCTTTATGATTTGGACCGACGGAAAGGAATCCCAATCCACATTCCTAGAAGGCCTTAATTAGGCTTTTTCCATAAAGTTCACATGGAATATATTAAAAGACGAAGCCACTTTTTTGGATGATGATATAAAACTAGTAGACAAACACTTCGTCACTGGTGTTCACATCAAGCCCACTAACAAATAGGAGTATTTACATTATTCCAGCTGCCAACTTCCACACACCAAGAGATCCTTACATTACTCTCCAGGCCACCGCGTCTGTAATTCACAAAAAAACATTAGAGAATTACTTAGGGTCCCTAAAATAATCTCTTCTTCAAGGTTATTATCCATCCCAACTCCTCAACAGAAAAAACCTTCCTTCAAACCGAACCTTCCATCCTAAACCTTAATCTCTTAATGCCCAAACTCCAAACTTGGTTACTGAATATTTCCCCGGGGTTGAAGGTGCCAAGACCAAGATACAAAAAGCCCTCCCTATTATTCGGAACAATCCATCCACCAGCTCTCTACAACCTCAAACACCTGGAATTACGTACAGGAAAGCCACCACCCATCAAGATATACTAAACAGGAAGAAAAAAGAAGTTTTTTCAAAACCCACACAAATTCACCAAACAAGGTACTTGATATAGGTATAGGATGTATATGTATATATATATATATATATATATATATGTATATATATATCCTTCGATTAGACCGATATTCGGTAAATAATGTATTTGTAACACAAACAAGTTGCCCTTCTCTTACACTCTGCAGAGATGCAGCGGAATTTATTACTTTTAATCAATGCAGCAAATTCTGCTCAATGAGATATTCCAAGGATACTTCAACCTCTCCAAGACTTCGCTCCATATCTTAAGATCAGCGTCTCTTTTAAAAGTTGTCAGTCATTTCATTAATTTTATTTCCTGTGTTCAAGACCTCGGGCCAAGTACTTGTCCAAGCAAATTTGAAGAGCTTAGAGAGCACACCACTCACACCGTCTACTCACTCCCACTCTCTCCTTTCCATCTTCCATCTCATTCATTCAAATTCCCTCTCATACATATTGCGATACCTGAAATCGAAAGACAGGCTAGACTCCGAGGTTGGGAGAGGGGGCGAAAGGAGAGCTTTGCTAAAGTGAGGATAGAAGAGGAGTTACTGTGAAAGTAACAGTGAAAGTTAGAGAGAGATAGAGATCTTCCATCCGTTACTGATCACGCATTAATTCTCAGTTCCACTTTGAGTAATTACCACTCACACCGTCTACTCACTCACACACTCTCCTCTCCATCTTCCATCTCTTTCATTCAAACTTCCTCTCAAACATATTGAGATACATGGAATCGAAAGACTGGCTAGACTCTGAAGTGGGGAGAGGGGGTGAAAGGGGAGATTTGCTAAAGTGAGGATAGAACAGGAGTTACGGTGAATGTAAATGTGAATGTTAGAAAGAGAAAGAGATCTTCCATCATTTACTGACCACGCATTTATTCTCAATTACACTTTGAGTAATTACCACTCACACCGTCTTCTCACTCACACACTCTCCTCTCCATCTTCCATCTCTTTCATTCAAACTTCCTCTCAAACATATTGCGATACATGGAATCGAAAGACTGGCTAGACTCTGAAGTGGGGAGAGGGGGCGAAAGGGGAGATTTGCTAAAGTGAGGATAGAACAGGAGTTACGGTGAAAGTAAATGTGAATGTTAGAGAGAGAAAGAGATCTTCCATCATTTACTGACCACGCATTTATTCTCAATTACACTTTGAGTAATTACCACTCACACCGTCTTCTCACTCACACACTCTCCTCTCCATCTTCCATCTCTTTTATTCAAACTTCCTCTCAAACATATTGCGATACATGGAATCGAAAGAAAGGCTAGACTCTGAAGTGGGGTGAGGGGCGAAAGGAGAGATTTGCTAAAGTGAGGATAGAACAGGAGTTACGGTGAAAGTAAATGTGAATGTTAGAGAGAGAAAGAGATCTTCCATCCGTTACTGATCACGCATTTATTCTCAGTTCCACTTTGAGTAATTACCACTCACACATTCTCCTCTCCATTTCCTATCTCTTTCATTCAAATTCCCTCTCATACATGTTGCGATACCTGAAATCGAAAGACAGGCTAGACTCTGAGGTTGGGAGAGGGGGCGAAATGAGAGATTTGCTAAAGTGAGGATAGAAGAGGAGTTACTGTGAAAGTAACAGTGTAAGTTGGAGAGAGAAAGAGATCTTCCATCCGTTACTGATCACGCATTTATTCTCAGTTCCATTTTGAGTAATTACCACTCACACCGTCTTCTCACTCATAAACTCTCCTCTCCATCTTCCATCTCTTTCATTCAAACTTCCTCTCAAACATATTGCGATACATGGAATCGAAAGACTGGCTAGACTCTAAGGTTTGCTGAGGGGGCGAAAGAGAAGATTTGCTAAAGTAAGAATGGAACAGGAGTTACTGTGAAAGTAACTGTGAAAGTTAGAGAGAGATAGAGATCTTCCATCCGTTACTGATCACGCATTAATTCTCAGTTCCACTTTGAGTAATTACCACTCACACCGTCTACTCCCTCACACACTCTCCTCTCCATCTTCCATCTCTTTCATTCAAACTTCCTCTCAAACATATTGCGATACATGGAATCGAAAGACTGGCTAGACTCTGAAGTGGGGAGAGGGGGCGAAAGGGGAGATTTGCTAAAGTGAGGATAGAACAGGAGTTACGGTGAAAGTAAATGTGAATGTTAGAGAGAGAAAGAGATCTTCCATCATTTACTGATCACGCATTTATTCTCAATTACACTTTGAGTAATTACTACTCACACACTCTTCTCTCCATCTTCCATCTCTTTCATTCAAACTTCCTCTCAAACATATTGAGATACATGGAATCGAAAGACTGGCTAGACTCTGAAGTGGGGAGAGGGGGCGAAAGGGGAGATTTGCTAAAGCTAGGATAGAAGAGAAGTTACTGTGAAAGTAACTGTGTAAGTTAGAGAGAGAATGAGATCTTCCATCCGTTACTGATCACGAATTTATTCTCAGTTCCACTTTGAGTAATTACAACTCACACCGTCTACTCACTCACATACTCTCCTCTCCATCTTCCCTCTCTTTCATTCAAACTTCCTCTCAAAAATATTGCGATACATGGAATCGAAAGACAGGCTAGACTCTGAAGTGGGGAGAGGGGGCCAAATGAGAGATTTGCTAAAGTAAGGATAGAAGAGGAGTTACTGTGAACGTAACTGTGTAAGTTACAGAGAGAAAGAGATCTTCCATCCGTTACTGATGACGCATTTATTCTCAGTTCCACTTTGAGTAATTACCACTCACACCGTCTACTCACTCACACACTCTCCTCTCCATCTTCCATCTCTTTCATTCAAACTTCCTCTCAAACATATTGCGATACATGGAATCGAAAGACTGGCTAGACTCTGAGGTTTGCTGAGGGGGCGAAAGAGAAGATTTGCTAAAGTAAGAATAGAACAGGAGTTACTGTGAAAGTAACAGTGAAAGTTAGAGAGAGATAGAGATCTTCCATCCGTTACTGATCATGCATTAATTCTCAGTTCCACTTTGAGTAAATACCACTCAAACCGTCTACTCACTCACACACTCTCCTCTCCATCTTCCATCTCTTTCATTCAAACTTCCTCTCAAACATATTGCGATACATGGACTCGAAAGACAGGCTAGACTCTGAAGTGGGGTGAGGGGCGAAAGGAGAGATTAGCTAAAGTTAGGATAGAAGAGGAGTTACTGTGAAAGTAACTGTGTAAGTTAGAGAGAGAAAGAGATCTTCCATCCGTTACTGATCACGCATTTATTCTCAGTTCCACTTTGAGTAATTACCACTCACACCGTCTACTCACTCACACACTATCCTCTCCATCTTCCATCTCATTCATTCAAACGTCCTCTCAAAAATATTGCGATACGTGGAATCGAAAGACAGGCTTGACTCTGAAGTGGGGAGAGGGGGCGAAAGGAGAGATTTGCTAAAGTAAGGATAGAACAGGAGTTACTGTGAAAGTAACTGTGTAAGTTAGAGAGAGAAAGAGATCTTCCATCCGTTGCTGATCACGCATTTATTCTCAGTTCCACTTTGAGTAATTACCACTCACACCGTCTACTCACTCTCACACTCTCCTCTCCATCTTCCATCTCTTTCATTCAAACTTTCTCTCAAACATATTGCGGTACATGGAATCGAAAGACTGGCTAGACTCTGAGGTTTGCTGAGGGGGCGAAAGAGAAGATTTGCTAAAGTAAGAATAGAACAGGTGTTACTGTGAAAGTAACAGTGAAAGTTACAGAGAGATAGAGATCTTCCATCCGTTACTGATCACGCATTAATTCTCAGATCCACTTTGAGTAATTACCACTCACACCGTTTACTCACTCACACAATCTCCTTTCCATCTTCCATCTCTTTCATTCAAACTTCCTCTCAAACATATTGAGATACATGGAATTGAAAGACTGGCTAGACTCTGAAGTGGGGAGAGGGGGCGAAAGGGGAGATTTGCTAAAGTGAGGATAGAACAGGAGTTACGGAGAATGTAACTGTGAATGTTAGAGAGAAAAAGAGATCTTCCATCCGTTACTGATCACGCATTTATTTTCAGTTCCACTTTGAGTAATTACCACTCACACCGTCTACTCACTCACTCACTCTCCTCTCCATCTTCCATCTTTTTCATTCAAACTTCCTCTCAAACATATTGCGATACATGGAACCGAAGGACAGGCTAGACTCTGAAGTGGGGAGGGGGCGAAAAGAGAGATTTGCTAAAGTAAGGATAGAAGAGGAGTTACTGTGAATGTAACTGTGTAAGTTAGAGAGAGAAANTATAGATAGAACTTCTTGCAAAAGGAGGAAGACAAATGAATTAAAGCTGCCCGGTGACTATGTGGAACACTAGTTAAAGATATTAAAATGAATAAAGTTACAATTGTCTAATTGGAGATATATTGTATTCATGTGTGTATGTGTGTGCGGAATAATTTGAAAAGTTGAAAAAAAGATTATACTATTACATGTTTTTCGTAGCTGATGGAAAAATTTAAGTAGGTCGCATCATATTTAATATTATTAAATCTTGAGTATTTTTATTATCGAAATAAAATAATAAATTTATACATATCAATGAAATTATTTGTCGGTGCACGACCATTGTAACTTTCATCAAGTTATAATTATGTTTGATAACAAAATGAATGAAGTAAATATTTTAGGTAAATAAAAAAGAATATTAAAAAAATGTAGGAGTAGCATTATATTTTTAGCACCTTTTTAGGTTTTTCATTAAAAGTGACATTTATATTTAACTTTTTTAGTTAGAAACTCTCGAAAAACTATTCAAACTTTGACCTTAATTTTTATCTGCGATTTTAAAATAAAATATAAGTCATAAATAAATAAAACTAGTTAATTAATGAATTATCCATTAATTGTCAGTAATAGTAAATCGTAAAGTGGTAGAATAATTAAGTTTCTTTAAATATTGTATTAATTTAATCAGTTCACCAAATCTCTTACTAGACCTGGAACTTTTTTTTTCACATATTAAAAGTTTTTTTTTGTTTTTGTTTCTCTTCAGAAGCATTAACAGTGTCATTGAGCTTCAAATATGGCTTTTAAATCCCAGAGAATTTTATAGCTCCACCGTTAAATTTATTTAAGTTAAATTAAATTTAAATTTGTTTATATATTAG
>KZ808835.1:136541-148969 GCA_000696205.2 Oncopeltus fasciatus
AGGATACGAAGGGTATTTACTGTCGCTATCTACAGGGATCTGTTTTCGCCTGGACAGACATGTCTACGCTTTACCTTGCAAGAGGGCAAGAAAGTGTCTCTCGCAGGATACGAAGGGTATTTACTGTCACTATCTACAGTGATCTGTTTTTGCCTGGACAGACATGTCTACGCTTTACCTTGCAAGAGGGAAAGAAAGTGTCTTCCATAGGATACTAAGGGTATTTACTGTCGCTATCTACAGGGATCTTTTTTCGCCTGGACAAACATGTATTACCTGCTCTGGAGGACAACATATTTTTCCTGAATTTTGTTCTTCGAGTTACAGCTATTCCATGCCATAAGAAATTTCTTCTAGGAGTACTTGGATCCAACTATTTTGCTTCTATCAAATTAACAAAGTAACATTTAGTGAACGCACTTAGATGAAATGTCCTCTTAAGGTGCAATGAAAAATGAGCTTTGAAACAGATGTTGCAATAAATACGAGGCAAGGCTGAAAAAAATGCAAATCACTTTATGAAGTCGCGAGTCAGTTTATGTATGATTGAATGCTACACGTTGAATGATGGCTGTCCATGTGTGATTAGAAACCGCATTGATAGAGATTCAAATTACTTTTGTAGCGTGTAAAATATCTCTTCTTCCACAAAATATCACTTATTTGAGCGTGAGGCATAGAAGTTACCACTTACTTTATAAAATAATTAACAATTAAAACTACAATGTAAGCCGATACGTTGGCAGATAATCTTTTTAAAAAAATACCCTTTTGTTAAATTTGTATTTTGTTTTTGGATCGACCTTGACCGAACCCCAACTAAAATCTAATAATAATATCTGCTGTAAAAAAAACTCTCCATTTTAATATTTTAGTTTCATTTTACAATCTGTTGGATGAGATATTCTAAATTTAAATTGGTTGAGCTAGCTCAATTAAAAATTTCATCGGAATTTTCTTTATTGCTAAAACAAATATATAACGCATTAGGTTTAGAAAGTCATTTTATACTTATAGAGCATTATATCCTTAGAATATGTTATCTGTGTAATATTAAAAAATAACTTTTTTGCAATAGTTTTATTTAAATCATGCACTGAAAAGTATATATCCAAATAATGTTCTATCTACACACTTTTACTACATTTTGAAAAAATTTAAATGCATAAAAGTGTAGTTAGGCATTTTATTCTGCTTCCTGAAACTCAACTAAAACATTTCCTAATGCTTCAGAAATTTGCATTATTTTATTTCAAATAGCTAGGTATCAACATTAAAATTGTTATTAAAATATATTCTCTATAATACAAATGAATCAGTAACAGCTGAGCCTTAGCTAACATCTCACTAACGTATGTCAAGTGTTTCTCTTCACTTTAATAAGAGAATCACCGATTCTGAAATAGTTTTCATTTTAAATAAATCAAATATTAACCCTGATTTTAATCCTCACTCCTTTTTGTCTACTTTAAATCAATAATGAACTCATTTTTATTTCACATTAAAAAGCTATATGCACCATTTCTTTATGAAAAACAAATAATTTAAATAAATCTGAAAGCCGTAAAACTAATATTTATTGTTAAATTTCGTAATGTAACAACTGATGTATTTCTTTTATCGATAAGTTTATCTGTCTAGGTTTTTAATTTAATATATCCGCTTTATAAAAAAAACCAAAAAAAAACTGTATTGGTAATTGACATTGCAGGCAATCCCCCACTTTAATTCGTTCTCAGTACTTAATTATGTTTTTGCATTTAATAACTACATAATGAATTACATTGAGAAAAACTGATAAATGTTGCACGTATGAGCACCGCTTTGCTTCAAAACCTTTCTCACTCGATCGCTTCGAAGCAAGTATTCTTCAAGCCCTCGCTTGAATTCCGCTGGAGGGTGCCACACTTTGAGGTGGTGTGCAGGGAGAGCGATGTGAGGCCTCAATCACAAAAGAGGGCTGGATTCCCATTGGACGTCCCAAATCGAACCACCCCTCCCATCTCATAAATATTGACGCGAGACTTGAATATGTATGTTAGTAATTCCCTATTGCCCTGGCTTCGGAAAGAGGGCCTAACCCCAAAACAGAAGTCATCTCCCTCCCATCAAATTGGTTATGCTCCCTACTATCAGATTCTCAAGGCAACTCTAACACCTTATTGAGATTCTCCTCAAGCAGTACGTATTTACCATTAAAATATTGCAAACCTTTTTATGTTAATAAAATTTAATAGATACAGGAAATTAAAGCATAGTGAAATGTTTTGTGAAAGTCTGTTTAAGCTGAAAATAAAGAATAGATAGATAGAGAAGAAAATAAAGAAAAATGGAGAAGNAAAACGAAAATAACATTGAAAAATTTTTATTAGCTCTGGTTTTTGAGATATACAGCACTTAATCTTAAAGAGTAGTTATACTATACGTGAAAAGTGAAAGTACTATTGTATAATTGCATAATATTGTTATGTTTCTTTTAGAATATTTTATCAATCAAATTTTATTGCTGGAAGAAATTTAAACGTAATCGTAGAACTTCGTGATTTTTTTTTATAAACTTGATAGGTGCTTGCCTAAAAGAAGAAGTTGAAGTGGTTTGTGAGGCCAGCAGGGTCTAAAGATATTACTCTTACTCTCTCTTTTATTTATTCTCTTACTTTTTCTGCCTTACTAATCAATGTATGCCCCCCAAGAGTTCCCTTTGTTTGCTATCCTTATCTAAATAAAAAAACATCAACTGCAAACAAAGATCCTTGATCAAACACATTATTTTTCTATTCTGAAAATGGTGAGTAGATGAAACTAGTCTTTAAATTTTATAAATATTTTTCTTTGTGGTATTTAATCCCACGTAAATTTTACTAATTTTTAGTGCAAGGGAACAGAATACAAAATCTAACTCTCCCGCTAGGACTCGAACCTGGATCTCCTGCTAACCAGGCCGGTGCATTTACCAATTATGCTACCGAGACAAGTCTGATAAGTTATTAAATTCCCCGCACTAGTTTCGAGAGTCTAACCTCCGAGGCTTATGCTCAAAGGAGCTGACATTGTCAAGCTGTTTAAATGACTCGCGTTATTTACTTTTAAATTTTAATTTTATAAATTTTTGTTTTTGTGGTATTTAATCCCGATACAACGATATATTCGTCGTCCTCGGAGGTTGGACTCTCGACACTAGTGCGGGGAATTTAATAACTTATCAGACTTGTCTCGGTAGCATAAGTGGTAAATGCACCGGCCCGGATAGCAGGGGATCCAGGTTCGAGTCCTGGCTGGGACAGTTAGATTTTTTATTCTGTTCCCTTGCACTAAAAATTATCTAAATTTACGTGGGATTAAAGACCACAAAATAAATAATATTTATAAAATTAAAATTAAAAATAAATTAAGAAGAGTCATTTAAACAGCTTGACAATGTCAGCTCCTCCGAGCATGAGCGATATATTCGTCGGCCTCGGAGGTTGGACTCTCGACACTAGTGCGGGGAATTTAATAACTTATCAGACTTGTCTCGGTAGCATAAGTGGTAAATGCACCGGCCCGGATAGCAGGGGATCCAGGTTCGAGTCCTGGCTGGGACAGTTAGATTTTTTATTCTGTTCCCTTGCACTAAAAATTATCTAAATTTACGTGGGATTAAAGACCACAAAATAAATAATATTTATAAAATTAAAATTAAAATTAAATTAAGAAGAGTCATTTAAACAGCTTGACAATGTCAGCTCCTCCGAGCATGAGCGATATATTCGTCGGCCTCGGAGGTTAGACTCTCGACACTAGTGCGGGGAATTTAATAACTTATCAGACTGGTCTCGGTAGCATAATTAGAAAACGTGGCCAGCCCGGAAAGCTAGGAGATCCAGGTTCGATTTAGTTCGGCTGGGGCAGTTACTTTTTTTATTCTCTTCCCTTCCACTAAAAATTAGTGCTAGTCTTAAATTATCCGATTTTGTTGTAAAATAAAAATTAAAAAAAAAAAAAATCCTTTGATTTTTACCCTAAAATCACAGTTCCTCAGGAGGTTTTTTTTATCAAACAGATATTCTTCATTTTTCAGATACCATTTATGGAGTACAATGCACTATATTGTATTTTCGTGTTCTTTCAGGTGCTGGTTTCAGATCGAAGGAGACTGCAGTAATGTGTTTTCTCTCAAGAGATCATTTTAAATTTAGACTTGTATTCCTTTAATCTGATTGATAATGTACAATTCTGTAAAGAACACTGCTTTGAGTTTGGAATAAAACTTTGTAGTTTTTACCAAGGGTAATTACCTCGTCCTTTGTTTCTAACAAATTCGTCGAGACAAATGGTTAAAGATATGGCCGAAAACGTTCTGGGTCATGAGGACTATTTACAGCTTTCGGTATCATAATCAACGAAGAACACTTTCATCTTTCTGGAAGCACAAGCATCTTTCCATATCGTGTTACCGATTTTGCAACATTTTTTTATGTTATACTAAATTTACGATTACGGAATATCTTTATTATTACTGTAAATAGAACAAATGGATACAATTATCACCAGCTCAAAAGTCTAGGAGTTCCCGGGTCTCTTCTCCTTAAGAAAGTTGGGAAAGATCTCCGGATCGGTTGCACTGGAAAAGAATCACACAGAAGAGTTGAGGTAATGGGGATACCTAGGAAATATGGATAGTGATGAGATATTTAACGAAAGCTATATATATATATATATATATATANTGCCCACAGATTTCATAGGACTGCCGCAGTGTGAGGAGGATCTCCCAGCACCCATCTTCATTTTGGGACTCGTAGCCGCTCTCTTCAGACCGATAAGTACCCTTGGTGCACATTATTTGAGAGAGGGGCAATTTTTCTGGAGACTTTATTAAGTCCCAGATTGATTATTATTTAAGTAATTAGAAATTAATATTATTTATTATTATTCAGAAGAAATATTATTTTATTATTTGTTTGTTGGTATTCAAAGGAACATTAACTACTTAAGGAGATCATTTTTCTCTTATGTTTATATTAATAAATTTATTTTATTTATCTCTCTAATAATGCTGGCTGATATTTCCCACATCTCCTATGGTATGTGGTATATATATCCACAGTCCTATATATGTCCACAGTCCCCATATTATTAACAATAATCAAGAACAAGTTACCAATCATTAGCTTATAGCTTGTAATCTTAAAGTGGCAGTACAAATAATAAATAGAATTTTGGGGCATGCAGAAGATTTACCCAAATCAGTAACATGACACAATGATAGGAACGAATAAGTGATTATAAATATTTGTTTACTTCAGGTATATTTAATTATTTTGTGCACTAAGATTAAAACTATCTAACGCTGTCGATAAAAATTAGTTTTTAAAAGCCAATTCGATTATATATTTATGTTAAAAAACAATACCTTTATTATTAGTATTACCTAATGAATTGCAGCCGTACAAATGTTTTTTTTTGTTTTACAAAGAAAAGTTTCGGGGCACCAGGGTAGCACAAGGGAATTGTTCGGGATCATGTACCTGCAGGTTTAAATCTCTACCAGGGCAAACTTTCATTCATAAAGGAAAGCTTGTCCTGAGCCATGGATGTTTAGAATGAGGTGGCGACCTGTAGATAGCCCTTCCTCCATGACCCTAAAAGGATAGGACCTCCTTATCGACAAAGGACGAGAGATCCTCGAAAATTTTCTTTTGGTCTGTGCACTGCACACTTTATCCCACCTGTTCTTGATTTATATATATATTGCTTAAGTCTTATAAAAAATTATTCAAATGTGCTACACATATATTTTTGATTGGTCCTGCAATAAAAATGAACGTGTTTTCTGTCACCAGGATCCCACATTTATGACGTCACGAATATTGGATCTAGGTGTCACGATGTCCCTTCTCGCCTTCATGATAGCCCTGAAGGTATAAGATAAGGCTTAAAATGTAAGCCAACACATTTTAAATTGTATTTTTTGAGTCTACCTTGACATAACCCAAACAAAAAAAATCTACTAATAATTTATACGGCCAAAAACTCTGTATGTTAACTTATAATACTTGTATTTCTGTGCTCGTTCTTTCAAATATATTAATTTATCAATGGATAGTAACGTTTAGAAAAGGGACTCAAATCTATTTTCAAATGTGAAATCCACTTAAAGTGATTGATTAAAATTAAAAACCTCAAAAATAAAGTATATAAGTGCGAATGAATAAATGAATTAATTAATGGATGAATGGATGAATAGATGTATGGATGGATGGTGTGTACTGAATAAACTCTCTTATGAAAGGGTTACAGTCATAAGGAAAAAATCATAAAATATAATTTTATAATAAGTGTTCTTTTAAATGTTTACGAGAAGGTCATTTAATAAATAAATATAGTTATGTATGTGTTGATAGGATTGAACGAAGGGGGTTTATTGATAGACCAAATTGAAAATAACTATTATTTTTGTAGGTGTCATATTTTAAAATTATACAGCTGAAATTTTTTTTTTTTTTTAATTTTTAACGAAAATGAAGGAACAACCACTAATTGGTCGTTAAATTATGAATTGAAAAAAAGGAGAACTAAATTTATAATGAATCTACCGAAGTTTCTTAACGCACCCGCCTGGATAGAGAGAGACCCAGGTTCGTTTCCCGGCTGAGGTAGAGTTGTTTTTCTTTCTCCCTGTACGATTCAAATAAATTAATTTATAATGTTTACTTTTTACACTTTATTATAAAATTCTTGTAAAACTAATTTAGAACGCAAAAACGGCAGTTACATTCAGCTGGACAAGAGCCGGTAAATGACGCAATGTATTTCTTACATCATTACATTAGGTCTGTAGTATACTTACTGATCAGTCACCAGATCGGCCAAGTTGCCCTCTGAAACTTTCATTATAGGAGGAGGGAAATATCGGCGGTTGTTTTTACTAAAAGATTAGATATAGTGAGAGCCATTGAGTGGCGTCTGTTGCTGTTGAGCACAATGGTGTTAGAAAGAAAAGACCAAAATTTTGGAGAAGGAAGTATGATTGGGCAAAGAATTTTACATGTTTTGGTGAGAGATCTTTTTGACGGGTACATGTTTCTCATTATTCTATGGGTAGTCTGCATGTTCCCCAACAGTGAAGTAATTATTTGTATCCAAAATAAAATGTAACTAAAAATGCTGAAATATCTCTATGGAAGTTCTCGCATTAAAAAAAAAAAAATAATCTTCCGAAACGTTGGCAGATAATCTTTAAAAAAAATACATTTTTTTATTTTGTATTTTTTTTTGGATCTACCTTGACCGAACCCCAACTAAAAGGTTCCTTAGGTCCCCGTTTCCTCTCTGGCGGAGACTATAATGCGAAACACCTTCAGTGGGGCACGAGAGCGACCAACTCCCGTGGTCGTGCTCTGTAAAATGTTATTTCCTCTCACAATTTCTCTACTTTATGCCCCTCCTCCCCTACCTACTGGCCCACTGATACTAACCGTCTTCCTGATATCCTGGATTTTTTCATTTGTAAAAATCTTATTCCTTTTCACCACTCCGTAACTACGTTAAATGATCTTTCCTCTGACCACAGCCCTGTACTCCTGACACTGTTACTCACACCCATCCCTAGACAATTGCCACCATCACTAATAAATGGTCCCATTGACTGGCCATTTTTCAGAACTCAACTCAAAGAGTCACTTGACCTCGGAGTCTCCTTGAAAACTCCTGAAGAGCTGGATGATAGTGTCCAGTTCTTTACTGTCANTTTATTTATATGTTCTCCACTTATCCTTTTTATTTTTGCCCCAAGAAATTTGTTTCAACGTTAGCTTTGAGCATGAGAGTGGTATCACTGGTCACCTCCTCTTCTCATGTGACTTTCATTAATGTCATTTTTTTCTTCTATTATTCGTTGTAATCCAATTACAAAATGTTTTTATTTATTTAAAACAGAATATAATATGTAAATAAAGGTTACACTGCACAACAAAAAAATATTTTTTGAATGTTTCCTATACTAAATTAGTCTATTTCTACTAATTTTGGGGCGATAAAAACGAAAAAAAAAAAGAAAAAAAAGAAAAATTTTTATTAGCTCTGGTTTTTGAGATATACAGCACCTAATCTTAAAGAGTAGTTAACTATACGTGAAAAGTGAAAGTACAAAAAACAATATTGTTATGTTTCTTTTAGAATATTTTAAGTACAAAATTGATTAAAAAAAAAATCATTATTAGNCTTGACCTCGGAGTCTCCTTGAAAACTCCTGAAGAGCTGGATGATAGTGTCCAGTTCTTTACTGTCACGATCCAGCAGTGTCTGTGGGAGGCAAACTCAAAATCTAACTGCACCCAGTCCACTACATATTCACCAGAGCCCATCCCCGATTCAATTAAAAACCTCATACAGGCAAAGCGTAAAGCTCGAGCCCTGTTTCACAGGTTCAGGCATCCCTCAGACTCTAGGAAGTTCAACCAGCTATCCCGTCTCGTAAAACAAAAACTAGGTGATTTACGAAATAAGGCATTTAATGCCTACCTGTCAAGCCTCTCAACAGCAGACAAATCCCTCTGGACTGCTACTTGCAGCATTCTGAAGTATCATGAACCTTCTGCCTCCTTACGTCGAGAAGATGGCTCCTGGGCCTCTTCCGACAAAGACAAGGCCCAAATGTTTGCTCGACATCTAAGAGAAACATTTACTCCTCATCCAGGTCCTAACAGTTTGTCCAATAATGCAGAGGTTGAAGAGTCACTGGACACACCATTACCAATGTCCTTGCCGATTAGGGCAGTAACACCATCTGAGGTCTAGTATATAACCATCTGCCTAAACGCAAAGCACCCGGCTCTGATTTAATTACCGGATTAATACTTCGAAACCTACCCCAAAAAGCAATCATTTTCCTGACATACCTCTATAATAGTGTCCTTCGAACCACCCACTTTCCACTTCTCTGGAAATTCTCTGAAATAATCCTGTTTCCCAAACCCGGTAAACCTGCTTACAATACACCATCCTATTGACCAATCAGCCTTCTTCCTTCCTAATCATCTGTATGGCTTCCGTTCCCAGCATTCTACTGTCCAGCAGGTGTTTCGCATTGTATATTACATTTCCTCTTCCCTCGAGCGAAAATAATTCTGTCCTGGTGCATTCTTGGACGTCAATCAAGCGTTTGACCGAGTATGGCATTCTGGACTATTATATAAACTCAAGACCATATTCCCAAGCACTCCCGAACACTTCCCTGTCAAAGCGTGCGTTCCACTGGGCAGTGTGTTTGGACCTATCCTTTTTACCCTTTACACTGCGGACATCCCCACTCATCCTAATACCCTACTAGCCCTACTGGAAAAGATTCTCCCTATATTGTCATCAAATCCCTATACCCATCCTTGATTCAGTCCGTTACCTTGGGTTCCACCTTGACTTATGACTTACATGGGGAGAACATACTAAAATTAAATGACAAGAACTCAATCGGCGATATGGACTTCTATACAGACTCATGAATAAAAAGTCCAATCTTACGATAGAGAACCAACTGACGCTCTACAAAACCTTATTACGACCAATCTGGGCTTACGTAGTAAAAATCTGGGGTGCCGCCAAGCCTTCCAACATCCGAAGAATCCAGTCCTTTCAATCCAAAATCCAAAGAGTTATTGCAAATGCTCCATACTATGTCTCGAACATAGTACATCAAGATTTTAATATCCCATTCGTCCAAGACTTCATCTGCACTCGCTTCACGCTCCCCCACATTAAACTCCAATTTCACCCTAATCCATAGGCCCAATCCCTGTCATCGGACTCCAACACGTATGACCCACCCCGAGGACTAAAACGAAGATGGCCTCGTGACCTCCTGAGCCTTAATGCCTAAATTAACAGAGTGTGGTGTCGACAGGCTCCTCTACCCAACAATGTGATTCTTTTATCTATTTAATATTGTTATTTTTTATTTTTATTTTTTAGTTTATTTTGCTTTATTTTATTGGCATTTTTCTTTTTTCCTTGGATTTGCGGCACTGGCCGTTCTTTCCCTCAAAAAATATGTTTTGAATTTAATTTCTTACCTTGACTGAACCTCAACAAAAAAAACATCTAATATGTTCACGTAGGCTTCGACGGTCGTCAGATGTATTTACCGTTTCTTCTTCCGGGTTGGACCGTGTCAAGTTGTTGATAATTGCCGAGCTTTGGCACATCATGTGATTGTTTCTTCAGGGCTGAATAGAGAATGAGAGCTGTAAAAGAGAGATTTAAAAAAAATCTGGTATCGGTACGTCGACGATACGTTTGTCGCACAGCCGAGACTCACTGGAAGGGTTCCTTCAACACTTGAACAACATGCACAAAAACATCCAGTTCACCATGGAACTCGAAGAAAAAGGAAGACTATCGTTCCTGGACATACTCGTAACAAAGAAGGATCACCTCTTGAGCCACTCAATCCACAGCAAACCCACCCACACCGACAGATACCTACATGCCACTTCACACCACCACCCGGCTCAGAAGGAAGGAGTCATCAACACTCTACTAGAGCTGAGATACTTTCAGAACCAGCCCAACTGCCGAAAGAAAGAAAACACTTGAAGACCGCCTTCATGAAGAATGGCTACGACCGCAACACTGTAGACAAGATCCAGAGGAAGAGAAATGGGCAGCACAACAAGGAAGAGCGAGAAGCCGAAGAATTCCGAGGACAAGTGACCATCCCCTATGTCAAAGGGACAACAGAGAAGATCGCCCGAATACTCAAAAATCACAATATAAGAACAACGTTCAGCAGGGACAGAAAAATAACAGATATCCTTCCGAAACCTAAGGATAAACTTGGACTTCGGACTCCAGGAATTACAAGATTCCCTGCTCCTGCGGAACTTCTTACATCGGTAAAACCGGAAGGACGATAGACACACGCCTCAAAGAACACATCGCAGACATCAAACACGGACGCACAGAAAGGTCAGCTCTAGCAGAACACTTCGCCAACACCTGCCACCACATCAAATTCGAAGACGCCTCAATACTGGCCCGGGAAAGCAACTACTATCGACGAACCATCAGAGAAGCCATCGAAATAACCAAGAATCCGAAAAATATCAACAGAGAAGACGGATACAGATTGAGCAAAAACTGGAAACCAGCGCTAATTGACAAGAGGATCCAACCAATCAGTGACCAGCTACCTGACTACTCCAGAGACCAGCCGCCAGAACACAGTATCAACCAATGGGAAGGCAGGCTTCGCCCAAGGACCAGACTGCGCCGGGATTATACACCACCTGGTGTATAAAACATGGTAATTATATACCACCTGGAATTTAAAAATCTCTCTTATACAACTCTCATTCTCTTTTCAGCCCTGAAGAAGCCATCACATGATGTGCGAAAGATCGGCAAATATCAACAATTTGACAAGGTCCTTCCCGGAAGAAGAAACGGTAAAAAAAATCATCTAATATGTCATAATAATATCTACGGTCAAAAAAATCTCCATTGAACACATCTTGGGGTGTTCCTATGATGTCCAGCTCTACACATAAACCTCTCTCCAGACTTCAGGCACCCAATATGGCCTCCCAGATATCCCCTGCAGACACACCACCACCAAAAGACGGCACCAACACCACTTCATCACTCTACCTTGACCGAACCTCAGCAAATAACATCTAATAATAATCTCTACGGTCAAAATAACTTTCCATTGGTACATATAACACAACTTGGGGTGTTCTTATGATGTCCAGCTCTACACATAGACCTCTTTCCAGACTTCAGGTACCCAACATGGCTTCCCAGATATCCCCTGCAGACACACCACCACCAAAAGACGGCACCAACCCCACTTCATCACTCTACCTTGCCCGAACCTCAGCAAATAACATCTAATAATAATCTCTACGGTCAAAAAACTTTCCATTTGTACATATAACACAACTTGGGGTGTTCCTATGATGTCCAGCTCTACACATAGACCTCTCTCCAGACTTCAGGTACCCAACATGGCTTCCCAGATCTCCCCTGCAGACACAACACCACCAAAAGACGGCACCAACACCACTTCATCACTCTACCTTGACCGAACCTCAGCAAATAACATCTAATTATAATCTCTACGGTCAAAAAAACTTTCCATTTGTACATATAACACAACTTGGGGTGTTCCTATGATGTCCAGCTCTACACATAGACCTCTCACCGGACTTCAGGCACCCAACATGGCCTCCCAGATATCCCCTGCAGACACACCACCATCACTTCATCACTCTACCTTGACCGAACCTCAGCAAATAACATCTAATAATAATCTCTACGGTCAAAATAACTTTCCATTGGTACATATAACACAACTTGGGGTGTTCTTATGATGTCCAGCTCTACACATAGACCTCTTTCCAGACTTCAGGTACCCAACATGGCTTCCCAGATATCCCCTGCAGACACAC
>KZ808835.1:168263-180490 GCA_000696205.2 Oncopeltus fasciatus
TTATATTTTATTATAATTTTATTATTATTTTTAAAACATACACATAGTGTTCAACACTCAAGGCTCTCTCTTCTTTTCCTACGTAAACATTTATTTTGAAGAATTTATTTATTTTTCTTTGGATGTATCGAAAGTAGAAATGAAATATTTAGTTGAAATTTGTTTGATTGTTCTTGAAGGTGTTAAATTCATGCAAGCCTGTGAAACAAGTGACAAAGTGAAAGAAGGATTTGATTCCATTCCTTGGACACAGAATGATCTCCATTACAAGTCCTTGAAACAAGTGTCTTCTCCCAGTTACTTGAACCGAGTAAAGTGGAAATTCTCGAAAGTCTTCAAACTGATGCCAAGAACTTCCTCTTGTTGTTATTGGGGGGAACAGGGTGGAGAATTTTGGTAACACTGAAATGTAAATTGGGAAGACACCCTTCACAAGTGGGATATTTCTTGAAATCCCCATCTCTCTTGAAATAATAATCACATAAGCACTTAAAGCATCCTTAAATAGAACAGAGAAAAAAACTAAATTTGAACTGTATTATTTTGGTTGTAATTTATTATGTGAGTAATGCCTACGAAAAAATTAGTAATACGACTATCAGGCGAAATTGTTAAATAAAAACAAAGAAATTCAATAGATTCGTTCTGTATTATTTCTAAATTTTTTTTTTTTTTGGATTTTGTTTTTTCAGTAAAATCCTAAAATTTAGGAGCCAAAGCTTCAGCAAAAGAATTGGGAAAAAAGCTGGATGTTGAACATTTAAACTTGCCAAATAATACTTGTAGGTTAATATAAGATGAGGAAATTTTTACTCACCTTGAAGTATAAAATATTTTTTTTTTTCTTTTACAGAAAATTGAATTGCTGTCAGTGAGCTAAAATCTGGAAACAGTAGTTTAAAAAATACTTGGAATTCTTCTGAATGTAATTTTTATTTTAGCACAACCTAGCGCATTTACTATTCAAATGATAAATTAAAAAAATGTTTCCTGGACAACAAAGATGGATAAATCGGTTGTTTGGATTTTGCAGTTAGTTGTTAATTTATCATTTTAATGTCAATTAAGTTTATAAATAATTTGTTTACTGTTTCTTTTTATACATCGTTTATTTGTAATTTATTTACCAACATTAAAAATTTATCATTCGTTATGTATGAATGCATAAGAATAAAGTTTATAAGTAAATTTATGTAATCTATAATTTACTAAGCTCATCGTTTGTATATAAATCTAAGTAAAGAACACACACAAAAAAAAAGAAGAAAAATAAGCTATTATTTGATTAGAAAATGTAATAACAATAGCCTATTGTAAAGTCATTAGAATTGTAGACTGAAAACTTTCTAAATATTTTTGACAAAATTAAGGTTTCTGGGTTATACGGATAATATATTTTAAGTCGGTATAATTTGAGAGAAAGATACCATATACCTGCTGATTTCAGAATTTATCCTCTAGTTAAAACTTTTGAAATCTACATTTTCCTATTCATAGTTTTCACTGTATTTCCATTGATATTACTTTGAATAAATTACTTTCAAATAATCATATTTCTTATAGTTTTATTTATCAAATTTTAAAATGAACGTTATAAAATAATTCATACTGTTATAATATAACATAATAAGAGATGTGAGAAACTATTGAATTGCCAGTGTGTATTTTGTACATGATTTTCGGATTCTACTCTTTTTATTATTNGCTTTTATATGAGGGTACGTAGCAGGTCGAGCGCTTCTCAGACCCTTCACCCAGTCACCTAAGAGCCATGGCCACCAGAACAACCATATTTGCTGGCAATGGCATCAGTTTCAGTAGATATACATATAATCTACAAACTGAGGCTTGTAATTGTAGAACTGTGGAACTCCAGTCTGTATTCAAAGTCCAGTACTCAGATCCGGGAAATCTACTTGGGCTTTTTTAACTTGTGCGTGAAGAACTCGATTTCTTCGACTTCTGACTTCCAGTAAATCGGAATGATGAGATTTGAATGAGCAGGAGGAACGGTATATCCTGGAGGAAGAAGGGAGTGTCAGCCCTTCTCTCTGGAAGGGTCCAACCGTATATCTCTCCAAACCGTCTTAGGGAAACAGGCTGGAGAAAATTCGGCAATCCTCTTAACCCGACTTACCGAACGAGACGCGCCTACTTAGGGGGGGGGGGGCCTTTATTCTTTGTATGCGCCGTTAAAGGCCCCTTTCATTCGGCACCATTGTTACTTTTATATGGCATAAGCCCATCACTTTATGTGCCTTTAGAAATGAATGAAACTTTAAGGGCTTCCATGTTCCCTCTTCTTAAACTATCCTAAAAATTATGTATATAAAGCTGAAACTCATACTGGGATTTGAAAAATATTTTGAGAGTTTTTTGCTTAATAAATAATTAAATAAATAAAACGATACATTTCTGTGCGGAAGGCCCGTTTTTGCATCATTCATACAAAGTTTGATTAGATTAGGTTAGGTTAGGGATTTTTCTGGACAATCAACTACAAGGTTATTATGCCCTAAAAAGTTTGATCCGCTCTTACATATTAGATTCAATGGGATCTTCTCTTTGAGAAGTTCCTTTGCAAGCTTAAAATTATAACCAGATCTCAGCATTTAATCTGCCTCTTTTAGAAAGTAGAGGTCTTATCAAGTCTTTTCAGTCGATTTTATAGCCTAGAACTTACCCGATGTCCTCTTATACGCCACTTTTGATGACCAGTGGCTCTGAACAAGGCTAGTTCATATAGGGTTATATATGATCTAGCAATATGTCCTCACTAAGTAATGACACAGATGATAACCTGGTATTTAGTATTTTAATTGTATTAATTTCCTTATTTTCTTTGTAATTATTATTTATTAATTACACAATATAACTTTTGTATTCTTGGTGTTTTGGAAGAGCATAGGAGTGATGGAAGGAGCAAAACCTAAGGTCGCTAAAACCAGGCAGGTCCTGTCTGCCAGGAAGTGATGTATGATCCTGCGGCCGACCTGTCTGCTCCGAAAACCTCCACTCAGCTATGCGACAAGTATTTATGGTCCAGTTAGAAAGATATCATTTTCTTATATATTTATTTGTATCAAGTAAGAGTTTTATTTTATCAAAGTTTTTTTGTTTTTTTCATATTTTCGGAGCGATCATTTAAGAATTCATAGAAAGTAAACAGACACAATTAAGTACAAATGGAATGTTTTTTTTTTTTACCGAGGAGATTATTAGTAGAGAATAGGCTGGGGTTCGGTCAAGATTAATAAAAAAAAAAAAAATAGTTTCTTAATTTATTATTTGCCGACGTTTTGGTCATGAACATTTGATCAAGGTGACATGTCCCCTCTCGCCTTTATGATAGCCCTGAAGATGGCTTACAATGTAAGCCAAAAAGTCGGCAGATAATATTTAAAAAAACTTTTTTTTTTTTTTTTATCCATCTTGACTGAACCCTAACAAATTCTCTACTAATAACACAATTAAATGCTTTGGAAAATAAATTACGATAAAACGTAATCTTTTGAAAAATCTAGTTTTGCACTATTACGTTCTTTTACAAAGAATTTCAAAGCGTTAAAAAGAGTTGCGGAATAAATTAGATTACTAAATTCTCAGGAAATTTTTCATAATTTTATTAAAGTCCACTATTTTATTGAGGAAACTGCTGTCAAAATTGGAAACTAAGCCATTCGATGTATTTAATACTTTCTGCCACAGACAATGAGTTTCTGCAACCAGACAAATACCAGAGTACGGAACGATAAATTTGTTATCTACTGTAGAGAAACTATTATCAATGGTCTTTAGCCTAACCATGCCATATATATTATCTGATTCATGAGATTTAGGATGGCTCTGGTGTTTAATGGTAGTTACCATTTCACTTTCAGTTATTAATTATTATATCAAATTTATCGGAATAAATACATTTCTTGTGTTCATAGTAATTCATTTTTTGATAAGCGCCAGGTTTAAAATGTTTGGTAAATCCTTTTTCCTATATATTTTTTCGACAAAAATAATCTGTTTTCATAAGGTACTTAGATTTATTTATACCCACCTTTGTTGTGACTGGTTTAACCGCAAGCATACTGCAATAAGTAATTTATTTGGTTGTGGTTTATTATCCCACGTAAATTTCAAACAACTAATAAGAGGGAATAGAATAAAAAAATCTATCCGTCCCAGCCAGGAATCGAACCCGGATCTTCCGCTATCCGGGCCGGCGTGCTTAACCATTGCACCACCAGGACAAACTAGAAATCTTATTAAATTTTATAATAGAAAGGGTCATTCAGTTGCTGCATTTCAATATTTTTTTTTTCAAATTTATGCATATATTACTTTGTAATTTTTTCCTAATAATTTATTTTAATATGAGGCTTTGTCGTTCTTTTTTTCATTCATCTATAACTTAATAATATTATTCTGCCTGAATTTTAGTATACTGAATTATATGATCCTACATTTTCTTGTACTATGGTATTATTAAGGATAGCTTACCATAACGAGGTAATTATAATGACACCTAATCATATAAATTAGACAGAAGCTCTAATATATGATGATATATACTGATTAAACTCAAATATCCGGAACCTTTGTTGATTATTACTAAGTGAGACTCCACATTCAGGCATTTTTAACTCAACCTTTTTAGTAATGTTGTCAAATATAAGTCTCGTTTGAAATAAGTAAAAACGGCTTCTCGACACAACAGCAAAATCACTGATTATCACTATTGATAACACTTAGAGTTATCGTTAGAATTTATTAGGTACATGAGGAGAAACATTGCGTTTTTAGATTTAGGGCCCAACTTTTAAATTATAGCTATAAGTTATATAGTGAAATTCCAAGCATACTGGCCAAATATGAAATAAGTAAATTTTGAGATGTTTAAAGCATTTTGTAGGTTTAAACAATCTTTTAAGATTTAGTGACTTTTACATTTTTAAATCTCCTGAAAGGGCAATTATAGGGGAAGGGATATAACTTCGGTATTTATTAAAAACTTCAACCCTTATGTTTATATTTATTTTCACATATTGGCTTCTTTTTTCTTGAATTTAGCAGGAGTAATTATTGAATCAGCATTTTGTAATGTAAAGTTGAAATTTGGAGCTCTATAAAAATGTTATTCAAAAGGCCGTATTAATTAGACGGCGTTAAATAAAAAAATAAAATTTATGTCTAGGGTACATACGGAAGCGTTCTTATCTGTCCTGTCCACCCTGCAGTGTAGTGTGACTTTGGTGCCTGACTGGACGGTGAAGTTGACAGGTCCTCCGCTCACCAGTAGGCCCCTGGATGTAGTTACCTCAGGAGTGGTGCTTTCCACTTGGAGCTCGTTGAAGCCTTTACCCCCTGCAACAAATATCTCCCTTACTACATACATATTTCTTCCCCATAATTTTAGCAGCCAATAAATCAAAATCATTGACTGGGTTAATGTTCAAGTTAGTTTTTTGTTTGCTGTATTTTTGTCAGTTTAAAGTCCTTTAAAATAAACCCTGACCCATTGTAATTTTTGTTTAAAATGGGACTATTAGAGAGTTTATCCTACATGACTAAACATTAATCAACTGGGTGTTATAAAAAGTGCAGGATATGTCAGCCTTCAATTCTGTTGAAACTGGTAGGGCCACAGCTCTCCCT
Organism: Oncopeltus fasciatus; assembly: GCA_000696205.2. Taxonomy (NCBI): domain Eukaryota; kingdom Metazoa; phylum Arthropoda; class Insecta; order Hemiptera; family Lygaeidae; genus Oncopeltus; species Oncopeltus fasciatus. The sequence continues at coordinate 173,913 of KZ808835.1, forward strand.
CCAAGAAGGCGAGGTACATGAAGAGGTTAGAAAAGAAAACCCTTAATGTGCCATTGTCCCTTGGAAGCTTCTGCTTTTGCAAACGATCTTTGTCGCACTAGTCAAGGAAATACAAGTATTTTAGGTAAATATCGACTATGCTGAAGGACCCAATGTGTTCCCCTCAAGTATAAGGCTCTGGAAAATTTGAGACTAACCGCTCATTAAAGAGCCCTGGGAAGTTCTGGCAGAATTAGTGGCATCAAATATATTATTCGCATTTGTAAAAAAGTATTCTGTACTGAAGCAAACATAAAAAGTACTCGAATACAGCCAATAAATCAGAATTATTGTCTTGAGATTTAGCGGTACTTAGACAAGAGTTGCCCACTGTCTACATCCAAAAGTATATGGCCGAAGAGCCTGCAAGAATATTGTGTTCCCTGAACATAAAATAAATATTGTACAATGGGTTGCCATGTCAATCCTCATCATCATGTCTTCTATTCATTTCACCTTTTTGAAAATTAAAAAAAAATTTATGAACCATTGATGTAAGTTTAGTTAATAAGCTTCTTTCTTTTTTTCTTTGTTTCTTCTTGAGAGAAAAGAGTTTAGATTTAATTTTAGAAACAAATTTTATTACATTGAAAATTGGCACCAAAATAAATCTTACTTTAGGACCATGATCATATCACGTTTCAAGTATATGTTAACAAATAAATAAAGATTAAGTAATATTATTGTGGAACCAACTAAATTTCCTATCATTAAGGAGATGTTTTCAAGAGTCAGACTTCCAAAATAATACGAATAAGGAAGTCCTTAAGTAAATTAAGTTCAAAAGGATATTGACCAAGCGTGCTATACAAAAGGCAGTCCACCAGGAATAAACAACACAGGAGAATAACCAATGGTGGAACTCCTTCTTGGGTTGCTCAACATTTCCAGAGCACATTTTCATTCCCTTCTCAATTGTCCTTTTAAATAGAAATAATCTTATGAAATACAAGTATGACATAGATCTAAAACAACCTGGCTTACCTATCTGATTACAAAGATCCTAATTTTAGCTTTAAACCCTCTATCAAATTTAGTAAGTACTACATAAAACAATTGCCTAAAGGGAAAATTTCAAAATAAATTATTCACAAGAGGCTTACACTTATCGAGTGAGATGTTGTTTAAAGGAAAAACTTTTTTTTAAACCAACAATTCTGTTTAGATTGTTATCATCCAATCTCATATAAATAGCTAGTTATAGAAATTACTTTACTTTGTTGCAGTAATTATATTTAAATTTCTATATTAAATAAAATATTATATTATAAAATACTTTGCATAATTTGCACTAAGTTTAAACAAATTATGCTATTGAGATTTTAAGAAAGATTTTTGAAAATTTTACCAATATTTTTTCCTTTCCTATCTTCGGACACTAAAAATTACATTCGCATATAACAACAAGTATGTGCTTTCAATGTATGCGTGTCAAAGTTTTACCTTTAACAGAGTTAAAAAAATGTAATTTGTTATATTATATTGTAATTAAATGAACAAACGAAAAGCTAAACCGGACCAATACGAGTGGGGGTTAGCTCCAATGAAAAGTGTTAATACATAAACGTATTTCGGATGCAGCAGACGAAATATTTAGATCAGAATAATGAAAATCAACATAGATAAATTTATTTAGAAATAAAATATTTTAAAAGGTAAAGAGCATAATCAAGCAGTTAAGAGTGGAGGTTTACCTGTATCTTGAATTTTATTTTTACTGCCCAGAAATTTCAATTAGTTGTTAATTTAATTTTAATTTTAAATCGAGCAAGAAAAAAACTCTCAACCTCAGCCGGGGATCAAACCCGGGTCCCCACTATCCGGGCGGGTGAGTTAACCAACTACGCCACCGAGGGAGCTGAGAACAATTTCTAGTTCCCCGCACTTCACCCCGAGTCTAACAAAGTATGAACAAGTAATACTCCCCGGTTGAGGTAAAGAGTGTTTTTTCCAGCTCCCTGTACGATTCAAATTAATAATGAAATGTGACATTACATTACCACAATTATTATCATGATTTTAATTAGTGGTTTTTCATAATGAAATCTGGTATATCACTTTTAAATGTAAACACAATTTTGAGTTTATTGTTCGATCGTTTATTATTACGATTATTCCCGTAATGGGAATTACCTGAAATGTCAACGGAGAGTAATAAATTTCAATTAATGCCGAAGCGAGTATGATATTTAGTTCAGAGCAATAGAAATGAACACAGATATGTCATTTGATTAGGAGGGATTACTTGACATAGACAATTCAAATGTAAATATTTATTAAATACCATACTGAAAAAATCGCTTTGTTAGATGAATCTTGGTCATATCATGATAAGTTTGATGCCTAACTTGACGTCACATTGAATATAATGTTTGCATAAACAAAGCCTACTTCTAAATAGATTTTTTTTACAGAAATATGTACTTTATTTTTATGGATCGGAAAAATAGTAACAAATAATTCTAACTATACTCAGCGCAAATAAATAAATATGGTCGACACAATGTAGAGAGATTTCTCTTTAGGTATATAGTCACTCTATTTAGAAACACTTTATTTTATTATTTAATTTTTAAAATTTAACTAATCATTTCGTAATGTCTTAAGAAAAACCTATTGGCAAAATAAACCTTATCACTAAAAACTCCCACTTGTGCCAAAAAGCCAATATCAATTTTTCATATCTCTGTTCAGGACGTATAAATTTCCTGTGTGCTCATGTTCAACATGGTAGAAAATGTACGTTAAGAATGACATCCATTTTCTAGATATAAATGTTTCTTTGATTTTCCTAAATATAAACAGATTACACTGGTGAACAATTTGAAATTAATTTCTGTTGAGTTAGATTTTTTATCAGTTTTCTATGGAATTAGGCATGTTGGGTTCAAAACTGTTTTTAGTTTGTTTTTTTCACGTCACGTTCAGTTTCTATGTGAGTGGGGCGCTTCTGGTCCAGACCTTACTGTTTAGTTACGTCTGTAATACTGTGGTGAAACGTTGTGTGTCGGTAAGCTGTATTTAGTATTTCGTTAAGGAAGTGTATAGAACCACATAGTGTGTTTGAACCGAAACGTTTCCTTATGGCTACCTCTGCTTCTACACGTCAAAAGTGCGAAAACATCCCCGATTCGCTTTGTTATATATGTGGCAATTTTACCATTCCCAGTCAAAGGACAATCATCAGTACATTTGTCAGACCAGCATTTTTAAAGTGAAACTTGGTGATGATGATAAAGCTCCTTATAAAGTGTGTAAACAGTGTGTTGAGGGTTTACGGATGTGGACCAAGGGAACATGTGCTAAGCTTCCATTTGGTATACCTATGATTACCCTCTTTGGAAGAAGGTGAATGCGAATATGGTTCAGATGACCATTTTTTAACTCATTGTTAAAAAAAACATTGTTAAAGACTTTATTGGAAATACACGAGCATTGTATTACTCCGAAATAGTCTAGCAACTCTTGGAAAGCTTCCATAAGATAGATAGAAACATGATCATTAAATTGCATTTTTTACACAGCCACCTAGCTAATTTCCCGGATAATCTTGGCGCAGTGAGTGATGAACAGGGTGAGCGTTTCCATCAAGATTTGAGGGTCATGAAAGCAAGGTATCAATGTAAATGGGACGTACATATGATGGCTGACTATTGTTGGAGCATCAAGCGCGAATATACACAAACTAAACACTCCAGAAAAAGCTACAAAGGCTAATTTTTATCTTAATTTTTAAGTACTGTTCATTAATTTAACAATATTATATGTATGAACTGGATTTAACTTACATTAAATGTTTTGTAAACCGTATATTTGGTACGTTTTTACTTTAAATTTTTTTAAATACATGATTTTTATGATTTTTGAGGATATCCTGTAGTTTAAAAAGTTGACGCGATAGACAAAATCTGAGGTTATTCTCAGATTCAGACGCCAAGAATCAGTGGAAAAACAGTGTCAGATCTAACTTAACAAAAAATGTGTTCCCCAGAGTAATTGCTNTATAATAGATTCAACATTATTATCTAATATCGCCACGATTTTTTTTTTAAACAAAAAAACTTCTTCATTTTTTTGAGATCTTTAATGTGTTGTTCAGATGGAGAGATTATTTTTTTTTTTACGATTTAGTTCTGTAACGAAATATACTTGTTAATTTTTATTTAAGAATGTAACAACAATGGATGAGCGCTTTCCCCACTATTCCTTCCTTTCTTAGCCTTAAAAATTAAAACAATTTAACGGTTATTGATCTCTCTGCTTTGTAAATTAAATTTCGTCATTTACTCTTATTCATGGTCATCTTGAAAGAAACATATGAAGTCTTCCAAGATTGCGCCGCCCCTAAGTGACTGACTTCTTTAGTTCAACGCACATACGACAACTGCTAGTAAAGATCGTAAAATATAATCTTTCATAGCGAAAAGTGCGGCAGTTCTGTAGTTAGTAATTTAAATGTATTTCAATTTATTCATAACTTATTTTGTAACTGATCAAATCATATGTATCTGAATTCAGGAACTGAAGGTAACTTTCATTTGGATAGTCATTTCATTATTGGAAAAGGGAAGAGAGAAAATTGGAATTCCGTTTGTAAAGGTTCGATTACAAAGAATTTGGGCAGCCAACTGAAAGAGTTCATTGTAATTTAGTTGTTATAATTTATATCCCCCCTTCTACGGAACTGAGCACTTCTTTTGATAGAGTTCGAAAAAAAATAAATTTAAAAAAAGGCGATCAGTCTAATATAAGTCTAGCTTTCTATACAAAATATTTAAAACATTTAAGATTAGATATATTAAAATATAAATTTAAAGTACAATAATATAGATTGTTTTACTGAAACATAATGTGAATATATTTAATAGGTACTTTCGGAAATGAGAACCAAAATTGCTGATTTTGAGATGACTGAAAATTAAAGAGGAATTAACATTTCTTCTGGTTCAGGTGATTTGAAGAAACTAAGAATAAAAATATTGATTGCAAATTAATTATTTTCCCAAAAATATGGTTTTGCTTACTTAACGGGAACGGTTTAGCAATGACCAGGACAAACGATTAGTTTTCTTAGATTTTCAACAACTAAGAAAAAATTGTTGAGATGAAAACAAATAATATATGAGAAGAATATAATTATTGATATAATACAAAAAGTTAAATTACATTTTTTTAATGTAGTCAATAAAGAAAATTTCAAATTGAACGAAGAGACTGCAATTGAAAGCTCATTTATAAACCATTTATTTTCACCTAATCCGTTAGTGTGTATTTGTTTGGCCGAATTGTTTTATAAATTATTAAAAGACTAAAGGTAAACTTGACTAAATTAAAGGATAATTTATTTTTAGACCTTACAGCAAACAAAAAGTTTTGCCAGCAAGTCGGCGGGGCAGGATAACCGTCCGTTAACCTTCCCATAGTATTTACAGCTACTGATCACTGATCTTGACACTGGCACTGAAGATCTACAGCTCTTCGGCAATGGAAGAATTACTGAAGACGACACGAAGCATCTAACCCTGTTTATGTATATATATATATAAGCTTGTTATGCACTAGAGAAGGATTTTAAAATGCTCTTGACTCTCGTTGAAGTCTCCTCTTGTGTGGAGCCTTCTCCAGAAACGTTTGCAATCCTCTTACTTTGACCCTCAACAAGTTCATCCGACGAACTGAGGTTTTACTAACCTGACAGAGGATAAGAATGTTACGTTCCCTCTCGACTGTACCGAACCTCCCCTCTCATGCTAACGTGACTAGAAGCATAAGAGAATGACCAGATGGCGAGAACTAGCAATACACCGAAAAGGCGACAGAGAGACGACCACAAGAAGACGTATTCTTCATGAAGAATACGAACTTCCCCCTCTCCTTCATTGAAAAGGGGGGGGGGAGGGAGGAGTGGTGTTTAGCTTGTTTTTCTCTTGAATCTGTCGATATTTTCTCTACATACAAGCTGTATGTAACTGTACCTCGCTGGTCATGTACCACTAGCTTACCAGCCACACTTCAGGTATTTTAAGAAAATATGGAGGAATATCATGAAAACATCCAACAATGGCACAGTGATTTAACATTTAATAAAAATGCGTGCAAATTAATTAAAATTATTAAAAAGAAAAAGATAGTCCTGATGTTTCAAAATTTCACTGTTAGTTGATACAGAAAAACTTTATGAGAAGTATTCTCATGGTTTAGTAGTAACAAAAGGAGTGTTACTACTGAATGATGCAATTCTAAAATTATGCATGAAATATTCAATTTTTCTTGGTTTTTTTGGAATGTCAAATAATATATTTTGAAGGGGTGAAATCAACTTGGAGTGAAAGATCAAATACTAATATTCATAATTACGACATTGAGGAATAAACTTAGTTTACGCAGATCCTACACAATTCATTTATTTTCTCAATAACTTGTGAAAAGTTTTTTATTTAAATAGCTACGGATTCTCAAAAAAACAGTGTATTTGTTTTTTTACACACAAGATATTTCTTGATTGTCCTATATAAGATTTGAAACTTTTACATTAGTAT
>KZ808836.1:60773-82900 GCA_000696205.2 Oncopeltus fasciatus
AAAAATAAGAATTTTAATAATTTATAAAAAAAATATTTAAGCCCTAATTAATGCTAAATAGAAATACAAAGGGCAGCAGGAAAGTTTTGCATTAGCAATTATAAGGCTGTAAGAAAGATGCTATTAAAAATTATTTCACTGTAGGCCAAATATTTCATGCAAACTTTGGAACGATATGCTGGATGATTTTTATGGAGAAGGAACCAAAAACCTATTTTTAAGATTGGTCGAAGTTTCTTGCACTACTTTAGGGGGGCATTCCTTGATGTATTACTTACCTATGACAGTATTCTGCATTTCCAGCACCACTTGCTCTAAAATGGCCCTAATAATAAAAAAAATACCAACACTACTATCTTCTTAACAGAGAAGGGAGAACTTCAACATATTTTTCACTGAGTCTAAATTTGGACTTCTTTATTGCCTTACATGTTTAAAAAATCCAGTTTATTACGCATTTTTGGTAATAATGTTCATTATAACAATTAAACTAAATATGAGTGACATTTAGTTCTCTTAGAAGTACAAATTAAGAAATATACTAAATCTGTAACATATTCTTTAAAAAATTCACCCATCCACACAAATGTAGCATCTTAATGAGTATGTCAAAGGAATTCCACAGGCAAGTCTATCATGAAAAAAAAAATAATTCTAGAAAATAAACTAAAAAATTTTAATAAAAACCCACAATATATTTCTCAATGAAATTTGCTCATTGACAAGACCCTTGTTTCATCAGGGGGAAAACAATGAAATTCCATAAAGATTCATATATATAATAATAGTAATATCCATAATATAATTTATGAAATAATATTTATAATTTCACTTCATTTTAATTAAGAATCAAATAAAATAATAAACATAGGGGAACTCAAATTTCCTGCCAAAATGCATGCCCTTAACAACTTAAAACCTCTATTTATTGGATAGCCATTGGAGATTAAAAAATAAAAAGTAAGAGAAAAAAAAAAAAAACAAAAAAAAAAACAAGCCTCGGTTAACAAGAGTAAGTTAACTTAGCAACTCAATTAAGCAGTTTAAAATTTTAAAGTTAATAGATCATACTTATATGAAATTAAGTAAATTAAGAATGTATAGACTAAACATACCAAAACTTCTTTAAAATTGTTCCAGTCATTTCTGAGAAATTTTTTTTGTGGCTTATTTTAGAGATATTTATTTGTTTATTTGATTTTCTGATTCAACATTTCCTTTAAAAAAAAAAAACTACAATCCAAAAACTCCTCTATCTAGCGATAAGTTACTCCACAGTCTGACTCCAGCAATTTCTGAACATCAATTAAGTTTTCTTCAGTCACTGATGAATATGGTCAACTTGATCTTAGAAGCTCTGAAGCACAATTATTGGATTTTCTAAACTCCCAGTACCAACTGAATATCGTCTAGTGAAATGGACAATCCTCTCTAAGCACAAACACTATTTCCTCCAAACACGACCTGATTACGTATGGAATGTAAAGTAAAATTGGTCCGTATTCAACCTTTGACCAGGATAAATCTCTTACACCATTCAAAAGCACAATCAGAAGAGAAAGAAACTTATCTCAGGAGTCAGCCAACTGTTGTGCATGCTAGGACAAGTCTGTGTATGTTCAAACTTGCCCTTTCTTTGAATGATTCCATTTTTCATATTGCAAAATTTGCCTAGTTCCTTTTGTATATTCAAATTAATATAAGAAATTGAATGAAAAAGGCAATTTGTTCATTCATTTGTACAACCCTTGATTAAATATCAATAAGTTAAAATAGAATCAATAAATTGATAAATTTACTACCTAGTATGCTTATGCTTACTGATACATACATCAAAAGGTATTGATGGATTAGTTCTCAAAACATTATTTGTTTAATGTCATAATCCTATTAGGAGAAGTGTGTGTGTGTGTGTATATATATATATGAAAAATATAACTTTTTCAAAAAGACCTATTAGACATTTTTTTATTTCACAAAACTTCAAATTCATACATTAGTGAATTTGGTAGTTCATCAAATTATTAAAGAAACTAAATTACTCTAGAATCATCAGAAATATGTATTATCTAGCGCAATTCTGCTTACACTGAAATTATATTCAAGGATGGTGAAGATGAGAGAAGTACCTCTCAAAACCCTTTAGGTTAATATTTATGTTTAAACAAAAACTAGTAGGCCATGGCTGTTATTTTTTTATTTTTGCTATTTAAGATAATAAAATATATTTTTCATTTTATTTCACACAAAATAATCACAACTATTATTAAAATTTGGGTTTATTTTAAGATTAAACTTACCTTTTGCCAAATTTTTGAAGTTGCACTAAGATGAAGGCGAGAAATTTCTTGCATAGAGTGCATATACTCCTGCCCTTGATGAACTTCTTGCTTTAATTTTCTCCAAATCCAAAAATAAATAAATATAAAATAAGATCATCAATTAAACACAAATAAATTATTAAAAATATATAAATTTCGTTACTATTATGATTTTAATTATATTCAAAACAGTTNAGGTAGTAAAAATGTAACACTTATTTTCAACTCCTCTTAATTTTGCTGCCTTCTGCCGATGAGGCAATGCCAATATTGATGGAGATTTCCTTTTTTATTTCATTTAACTTTGTGAGTTATAAATAAAAAATATTTAATAGTAAGCTCTTAAAGATGCTGAATTGAAAACATGAAACTAGTATAGTAAAATAAAGAGGAATGGAAAATGAATGTTTTTATTATTTTATTTTGATCTTCTGCCCTAATATATTTGGAGTATAGCACTATAGGGTCAGCAAAGAATAAAAATAAATAAGATAAACTATTTAAAAAAGAGGCTCACAAAAAGCTTTCAAGTAGACGATCTAATGTCACTGGCATGAGAGCTGAACGAGACCTAATGCTATGACCCCGCCAACATTTTTGAATGGTAGTTGCAGCTGAATCTAAAACAGAAATCTGAATCTAGTAATATAATTATTTTAACTCTTAAATTTAGCTCTTTAAAAAATAATATAAAAATAACAAGTAAAATTTAAATGAAAAAAAGAAAACAAATCATTACATATGAAAGAAATAACAGATTTGAATTGATAATAGTTCAGTTTATAGTATTCTAATTCATAGTCAAACAGGAAATAGTTTGATCCATTGTATACTATCCCATGGCTTTATAACTATCTAATGTGTATTGATTTTTTATGTATGTCTTAGTGATATGTGCACTTGGAAATTGTTTCAATAAATTAATTAAATCTAGTAAAATGACATTTAACTGATCCAATATGTTTCTTATTTGTTCCTTATCAAATGCTCACCTCTTCTTCTCAACCTGTCTTAAAATCGTAAGTCCGAATTCCAAGAGAACCAGAATGTTTATTGAGGTTAAGTATGAACATAATAATTTTTGAAGTGTTTCTCGAATATTTTTCTATCCTATCTTTTAGGCATAAAAAAAAAAATAAAAAAATAAATGTGACTTTCATAAGTTAATAGAGAAAGTATTTTGATGTACTCAATTACATGTCATAGATTGAATGAATATACAATTTTATATCCAAGAAAAATTCTAAGAACATTAATATTATTAATTTCAACTAATGAACTATTAAGCATTAATGTGAATACCTAATAAAACAAGAATAGAATAATATTCCTAGATTTTGAACTGGAAAAATGTTCTTTCATTTTATACACAAATTGCAGTATTGAATACAGTAATAATACTTAAATTTCTGCACGATCATAAAAGTTGACACAAATTTCTCAAAAGAATTTTTACTCGGATAGAAATATATGGAAAGGTCAGCGAACAATATCATTTTAAAAAAAGCAAAGAAAAAAGCACCATATATACTTCAACATTTATACTCCTTCTTTATTAATATTTTTTAATCCAATGCCCACCATTGGTAATTTAACTATTCAAAGATTGGAAGTCTAGTGAAAATATTACATTACTTTTAAGCAGTTTAATTAATTAAATGATTTGAATCAATTGTAAGTAATTATGTTGGAATGACTTTCAATCCTTGGGTTCATAATGCAGGATTTTACCATAACTTTTCCTCTTCAAGATGTTTTTAAATTATTTTATTTATTTGGTTGTTACATTCTATAAGTAAGTTTAAATTTTGTAATTGCTCACAATGTTGTTCAATAGCTGTGAGTGGTATTGACAAGAGGGAGAGAACGGCCAGTGCCGCAACTTCGAAAAGAGAAAAAAGTAATAGATAAAATATATATATTTAACTAGGTTATCTTGTTACAGAAGATCAAGGGGCCATCTTATTTATGTCGCCATGCAGGATTATTGAGATGGGTTTGGGAGGATAGCTTATTGACTAAGGAAATAGGATAATGAAATTTGGGGAATAATTGGGCATTAAGTCTTTGACGAGGTCGATTTTGAGGTCATTGTGAAGGGTAGAGTTGGATACATAGAAGGGAGCATTAACAACGGTTCTGAGGACTTTAGACTGGAAGGATTGGATGCATTGGATGTTGGAAGGTTTAGCAGTACCCTAGAGTTTTATACCGTACGTCCAAATAGGTTTAAGAATAGTTTTGTATATTGTTAATTTGTTGTGTACTGATAATTATTATGTTTGTCTGAGTAGTCTATATAATAATCCTTAGCGTATGTTTAGGTCTAGTCTCTTTTGCCTCAAGTGTTTTTTCCAAATAAATCTTGAGTCCAAGTAGAAACCAAGGTAGCTTATGGAGTTGGATTGGGGAATAGGAATTTCATTGAAGGGTAGATTAAGTGGATGCTTGGTGCGGAAAGTGAATGTGACATGGATACACTTGCTTTCATTTATTTTTATAAGCCACATCTTGCACCAAGCGGCTATGTGGTTGACGTGTACTTGAAGGATATTAATAGCAACTGTGGGATCAAGATCTGATACGATGATAGCCGTATCATCGGCAAAGGTATCAGAGAGAGTATCAGCTGTGGTTGGAAAGTCAGAAGTAATAATTAAATAGAGGATGGGTCCAAGGACACTGCCTTGTTGAGGAACTCTTGCTTCTACAGGGCAGTAGTTGGAGTAATCTGATCCTTGTCGGACCTGGAAAATCCGTCGGATAAATAGGAGCCGATAATTAGATAGAGCGTATTTGGGAGGATAAGCTTCAGTTTGTATAGAAGGCCTATGATTGGGGATAAGATTATTGGACTGTAGGATCGGGAACATTCGTTTTATTAGGATTTTTTTCAAATATTCTCAAAAGGATGGGGAGCAGGCTGATAGGACGATAAGAGGAGGGGTCTTCGGGTGGTTTATTTGATTTGGGAAAGAGGATTATTGTGGAATATTTCCAAAATAATGAGAAGTAAGTAAGATGGAATATGCAATCAATGGTGGATTCTAGGTGGAATTGAAAATCCTGCCAATTTATGGGTCCATTTGTTAGGGTTTCAGAGGGAGGCTTAGAAATGGGTGTAAGGGATAGGTTTGGGATTATAGGGCTATGATCTGAGAAAAGTACATTTAATGAGGAGACTGATGTATGAGTAGGACCAAGGATTTTAGGATAAAGAAATCCATTAGATCAGGGGTGCGATGTTCATCAGTTGCCCAGAAAGGCGGGAGAGTCAGGAGACAGGTTAGTGAGGTTGCTGGAACAGATTGAAGAATAAAGTGAACGACCTCGGGAGTTGGTCATTCTAGAACCCCATTGCAAATGCTTCACATTAAATTCACCCCCACATATGAAGGAAGGGCCAACGATTTTGAAAAATTTAGTGAATTCTCTACCTGTTATGGTCTTATTAGGGGGGCAGTGGGCAGAAGCAATATCAATAGAAAAGGACGTTGTGGAAATTGATACCACAGTTGCTTGAATCATGTCTGTAGGATCAAAGGAAATGACATGGTGGGAAAGGGAGTTAGGACTAATACCACAGTTCTTCCATGAGCTGTGCCGTCTGGGTGGTCTATTCTGTAGGTATTATATCCTGTAATATGAAAGTTTTTTTGTTTTGATAATCGTGCATATGTAATTAAGGTAATGTGTACTTTCATGTTTTGTAGTACTGTAAGTTCGTTTGAGTGTGTCAGGACACCGTCAGCGTTCCATAAAAGGATAGACAAGGATGAGGAAGGAATCATGGAATGAACAGGGGCTGTGTTGGGAACAGTCTTCCAAGTGCAACTGTAAGGGCTTGTATCAAAGAAGTGATAAGTGATTGATGCTTGGACAGTAAGGATGTAAAAAGATTGCTCACATATTGGAGTTCTGAATTGGCGGTGGGAGGAGGGATGTGTGAGATAGTTGGCTGTGATGAATGTGGTTGAGGCTGAGATAGGGTCTGTGGCTGAGGTTGCTTTTGCTGGTGAGGCTGGCGTCTAGTACAAGATAGAGATCTAGGCCTGGGTTATTGGTCCGCCTGGGTAGGTATCTCTGATGTTGGCTTCTGTTCGTGGATGACAGATCTATAAGAGACACCTGATTGGACAATTCTTGATGGTGGGTGCAAGTTTCGGGTTGCAGATTGCTGCAATGATACTTGCTAATTGTATACTTTTTGTTTGATCTGCTTGTATACATCGCAGCTCCTATTGCTGGCAAGATGGTTTTTGGAGCAGTGGGCGCAAGTAGCAGGTTCCTACTGTCTTTTTTAAGTCAGTGAGCTCTTCTTTGATGTCATCGATCAGTGTAGTGTGGTGGAGGTTCCTAATAACAACACGTAGAGTCCTCTCTTCTTTAAGCTGGTATGTATGTAACTGGGTGTTTACCAATTTCAGGTAGTGTACTATCTCCCTGTAAGAATCTGATGAGTCAGGATTGATTTTTGTATCTATCTTTCGGGTCTTAAATGTGTATTTTCCTTACTCTACTTTCCCATCCAGCTGTTGTCAGGGTGGGGTCGAGCGACCTGGTTTCAGAGGGTGAGACTGTAGGTAGATGTGGGTTATTAACCAGCAATGCAGGTCTACGTAGTGAATGAATTATCATTTAGACTGGAAGATGAAGGTGTCCTCGTGGCTCTGTTTTTGTCTGATTTTATTTTGTTTTTAGGGGGCGACAAGAGGTGCTTTCCTTTCATGGCTATTTTTTTTATGGTGGTAAGCATCTCCCATTATGTGAATAATAAATAAACAGTAAATATAAATATTTACTGCTCCTTATCGCTAAGCCGGGGACCGAGCAGAGATAACTTAATCTGCTTAGCCGATAGACGGCCGAAGACAGCCTGCTGGCTGAGAACTAGAGGGGGCGAGCTTGACCAAGCACGTCTGCCTGTATGATCCTTGCTACTAAAAAAAATTGATTATTTCACTCACTTGCTGTGCAAAGAGTCATGAAATTGTACTTATTTCTTATTCCACTTTCTTTATTTAGTTTTTTCAGCTTCAACTCTAGTCTAAATTTTCATGGCACAAATTGGTATCATAATCTTCACGGAAGAATTTTGAGATTTTTTGCAATAGTACCTGAGATTTTTTGCAATAGTACCTGAGATTTTGAGGCTATTAATTTTGTCCATTATCCTTGGCCAAAATCAAATATTTGTCCTAATGTATATTCTAAATTTTACTAACAAAGTAAACTTTGTCACTTTACCGCTATGACACTATTTTAAGTGTTTTAAGTCTTTGGCAGCCTTTCTTAGAGGCATAAATGGAATGCTTGTCCCTTGTATGGTAGAATTCGCGTTTTATTTTTTTAAGGACTGTTTAAAATATTTCTTTTAAAGTTAAACTTCATGGCATGCCTTTTTGAGAGGAATATTTGACAGAAGTACAAAAGATATTCTTCATGATAATGTGAGGCCAGCATATGGGCTGTTTTTGTTTCACTACTGCATAGCTCAACTGCAGCATTACCTTCAAATCTTTTCAACAATTGATACCTCCTTTTTTAAATAAAATTGATAGCAATCATTTTGAATAGTAAAGTGTTCCAAGATTTTCTGGAGTTTGGGGGTGTCCACCTTTAGTGGGTAATGATTTTAGTGATTCATAATGAGTTACAAGCTACATAGTATGTACTAGTATGTCAGACTAAAAAAAACAGTGAATCAGTTAAATATCACCACTTTTGACAAGCTGTCTTGTCTTGGTTTCATAATAACAGTTGATTTACTTGTAATTTCATCAATTATCCCAACTAGCAGGTATAGCTCATATTCACAGAATAACTGCCAAGAAGGTAGTCAAAGTACACATTTATTGCCCCAAATCACAGTTACATGAACACTATTTACATCTTTCTATATTATAATGATAAGGGATTGTTACAATGGTGTACATAGACACACTTTGATGAACTAAAAAAAAAAAGGTAATATACTGCTGATTACAATTACCATAATTCACTATTATGATAATCTGACTTCCAGATTCTTATAATTAAAATACAAATAATTGCTATTTTCACCTCTTTAGTTCAAATAATCCCTTTAAACTATATGTTTTTTGAAATTTTCATTATATTTCTTATATGAAAAAAATAGAGACTTCATACCAATGCACTGCAAGAGCTATTAAAGAAAACTTGCATATAAAGGGCAAAGTTTAATAGAAGCTACTGAATAACGACATGGCAACTTAATTTTCTTAGCTGCATACTATGGGCCAATAATATTCTTCACTAGTGTCCAATTGGCATAAAAGTAACAATTGTAACCTAAATACTAATTTTGGTAGAATAATCAAACTATGCTTAGACTCTACTTGGAATATTATTTTATTTCAATGCATAATTAGTGTAAAAATAAATAATTAACATATATAACACTCAATACTTTCATTTAACTTGTGGCATAACATAACTCAATACTGAAACAAGTGTCCTCTTTATACAGTCTCACAACCTGTGGACTGTTTTATTCAGGTTACTAAAAGAGCCAAATGAATTTGTTTATTGGAGGATTTACGGCACTCAACTGCTGAGGTTATCAGTGCCCTCCATATTTTATGAATAAAATCAACTTTAAGTTGATCTTGACACAGGCCTCATCCCGACGGACAGAGACAGACAAATGAACAAAAAATTTTGCTATTTAAAGATATTGCTTGAACAAGAGACATGAAAAACATAAGTGAAAGATATAGGGTTAACATAGAAGAGAACGCCATCATATCTACTCTCTATCCCAAGAAAATTTTGTTAACTAATGTGGCTAAGGTCAATAGTCCTAGTAATTACCTCTTTGAGTATCTAACATTCGAGATTCTATTGAAGTCAACATATCGGCAATTCTGTGCATTGTCACAGTTTCAGTTTCATTTCTGCTTGACTCTGAATTACAGCTCTGAAAATCAGAATTACAAGTCTCCGTAGAGACTTTGCACTCAATCGCAGGTCCACTATGAGGAAAAACTGTAGGTCCCGATCTAGAAGAACTAGTTGAACTTTGGGGAGTGTTTGGGCGAATGGTTTCTGATGATATTGCCAAAGAGACAGCTGAAACTATAATAATAAATCACAACATTTTATATAATGCAGTAAATATTTTCAAAATCAAATTTACACATAAATTTCAGAGTAAGAAAAAATAATAAACTACCTCGATCTCCCGAATGTGTCTTTCTGACACGAGCAACTTCAGCTATAGATTTGATTGAGTCAAGAGTCGAAGATGAAAGTGTTTCTTCAGCTCCACTTACAAGTTTAGATGTGCTGTACATTTCACTTGGAGAATAAGAGACTGCTTCCTGAGGTTGATCACACCTCTTTGCCATGAGGGCAGGAATTTCAGGAATGTTAGTTACCATTGGGCTAATGAGTGACTCAGGGACAGGCACAAGTTTTGTGGCAGCAGGAAGTGGGGCAGGAATCTCCTGGCTAGTTGAAATTGGTGTACAATGGAGACTTCTGGAGAGAGACCCTAATAAAGAAAACAAAATCATTATATTGATTTATAATTATGATAATCAAAATACAATCAAAACATAATACCAAAAAAGTGTTAGAAGTAGTAAAAAGAGGAAAAAATAAAATTAATACCATGAAGAATTTATGACTGGATAGTCACGAAGAAAACTATTAAAACAATTTTTAATTAAACTCCATTCAAAATAACTTATGTTTTTTTTTGTTTTGTTTTTTATAAATACTTATTAAAAGATTATACAAACCTGTATCAAGGATAGTTTCCCTTGGGCTCTGGAAAATGGTTGGGTCCAAACTCTGAGACATTACATGAGCACCACTTGCTGAAAAATTGGTAATTCAAACAAAATAATTGACAAAAATACAATAAAGAGATTATAGTAGTTATAACTTTATAATTATATCTCTTTATATATATATATATATATATATATATATATATATATATGCTAAAGCATAAATAATAAACATTTCTTAAGAACATCATTTTCAAGAGAGAGGAATAAAAAGGACAGGCAGAATTAAGGCACATTAAGAACTAGGGTGATTCTGCACAATCAAGGTGATGTTATGAAATTAAAATGAGTAAGAAAAAATCACACAACTGTAACGCAGAACCTTCTTATTTAATTCATTTGTTTTGTCTTGGAGGGAAGGAGGGGAAGACAACTGTAAGTGTTTCACTGATGCACCCTACCACTTAAAAGTTGATCCAGTTGTGCTTAGAAGTATTTTCAATGCCACTAGAATTTTAACCCCAAATATTAAACATATCTAAAAAAAATAATAAATTATAAAACTGAATGTATTTCATCATGATTATTAGATGATTTTAGTAGGGGTTCGGGCAAGGTAGATAAAAAATAAAAAAAATACAAATTTAAAAAAAGTGTATTTTTTAAAATTTGTATTTTTTTTTGGATCTACCTTGACTGAACCCCAACTAAAATCATCTAATATTATTAACTTAATGTTGCTAGGAGTTCAGGAATATAGGGACGAACAAAACCTCGATGTACTGTTTCGAGTGAATATACGATCTGCATGTTAATACAGTAAATAATTTTTTTTTAAATAGATATATCAACCACAGGGGTCATTTATATCTGAACTTCATTCGGTATTATTTTAATGGGCGTAGTGTCAGGAATCGCGGCGTNAAAATAAATATATTTTTTGATACAAATATGTATATTTTTACTTTAAAAGAATAAAAAAAAATGGAGAAAAATTATTACTATTAGAGTTTAATGCATCATAGTGATGTGAGAAGGTATTTTTCCAAGCCCTAGATAATTTTGAAAGACATAAAAAAGAAAGTTCACCAACAAATGAGCTATTTTAGGAGTTTCTGATCTGTAAAATTTATGAAAAAGGAAGAATAATTACAAAAAAAAAAATTGTCGTGTTGACCTTCAGCTTCTTTTCAGGCAATTTTTCTTAGTCAATAGAGAATTTGTAGTAAATAATATGATTTAATTTAAAATAATTGCCTCTTGATTGATTACACACACAGTGCCTAAGATCACTATCTATTCATAGCTCGGCTTTGAGATAGAACATCAAATATGGGATCTGCTTATGGTGGAAAAGCAAGAGATCAACACACATAAGATGAAAAATGAGGAAACAAAAGAGAGATTACAGCAGAAGTAGTATTGAATCTGGCTATTGCTGAAGATGAAGATAAGTGGAACCAATGTGAGAAAGCTGTCACAAAAACAATATTTATGTTTATTAATTTGTTAATTTGTCACAATAACAAATTTTATATTTCCACTTTCAAAACCAAGCTCTTGACTTTAAAAACATTACTATTCTTTCCTCTGAACCCTATGAATGCAAACACCTATTAACTGAAACCATAAATATAAACTTGTAGCACAATCCAGTTAACGACAATACTAACATTGAACATATTTCTAAACTTATTCAAAGATTCTGAAAAACTATCAGCCCTTCTCCTAAATCAATCCATCCAGTTTTCTCCTAGATCCATGCTACTTATTCTAAATAATTCCTATCTAATTTTCCCTGTATTGTCCCTTTGATGCAGGGCTGCTCTCCCCTACCATCTCACATCCCCCACTCTTTTTTTCTCATGTTTTCTTGCGACATTGTATTTTAATAACCATGAAGATGGCTGTCCTTGGGGGTTCCGTTGAAGTGCCTCATTAGCAATAATGTCTCTCTTTTAAAAAGGTGTGATGTATCTATCCATTTCCACTTGCATATTCTTGGCCACCTTTATTTACTCAGTTCTTTTTAGGAGCTCAGAATTAGATATAATTTTGGGCCATTGTAAGATACGGTCGGTGGGGCCCTTTATGGTGAAGAAGAAATGTCCAGATTTCATTTAACACCTAAAGGAGAGGTACAGGAGAAAGACCAGATGGTCGCTCCCAGAGTGACTACAATGGCCAAAGTTAAGGGAACGTTAGAAGACATAGAAGGGTTAAAAAACTAGTGTATACCCTTGTTAGAAGCGTGATCTATAATAGGGAATGTATTCCTTTTACAACAACTGGTCCCTAATCCCTGTAGTGACTAATAGAAAGGGAGTTGGTTATATGTACCAAGAATTTTATTTATAAAAACTAAATATTAGAGACATGTTTTAAGTCTTCCTGTTAAATTATTTATTTCTATTCTCCATAATAAATACAGTTTATTTTATTTTTATTTTTAATGTATTCTTTTCACCGCATAATATTTGACAGTTCTTAAAATCAGGTTCAGGGAGTAGAGGACGTATGATTACACAACGCAGACAAAAAAGATTTCATTTAAGTATTTTATGGGAGGTTTAACACTTAGTGTCAAAAACAGTTACTGATAATTTAGTAATAAAATATACAAATGAAAGGATGGACTTGAAATGGTACATCCATTATCAGTTATAACTGATAATGCATTATAAATTTAGGAACACATTTATGAATAATTTTCTTACAGAAAAAAAAATTAATTTCACCTGATTTTTCTATTTAAATACAGAATGAACTTATGTGTACATAAAAATAATATTGATGACTTATTGTTTGTGTAAATAAGAAATAAAAATAACATTCAGAACTTATTAGTTTGTGTATATTGAATAAGTAATAAAAATGTTTAATAAACATAATAATAAAAATTACTATCACATTATGAAAAAGGAAGTATTAGACAAGGTAATAAAAATTGATAAAGGTAAGATAAAATTTAAATTATAGAATGGCGGGTTAGCCGAAGGGGTGCGTTTGAATCACTCAAGCCTTGAGATCACTCAAGTCTCATTCTAGGCAGGCTTTTATGGAGAAGTAAAGACGTGCCCAGAGCCATAGGTATATAGAATAGAGCGCAACCTCTAAATAGCCCCTCCATCTATGATCCAAAGTGGTTGAATGAGAGAAAAAAAAATCTTTATGATGTAATTAATATGAATCTAATCAACTATTTATCAAACAATTCTTTATGTTTAAAAAGAAATGTGGTTTTTAACTAATTAATAAAGGCACTTTTAGGAAAATCATATTTATATTATTTATCCATTTTNTTTATCACAAATTTTTGAACTCGTTTTATATGTATACTCTTTATTTCCTTACTTTTCACCTTTTCCTTAATAATATGAATAATAATAGGAATAAATGTCATTCTTAGTGTGTTTTGTGTGTGTACACGTGTGTGTGTGCGTGTGGGTGTGTGTGTGCATATATTATTTATATGCAATAAATTATTCTGAGAAATAAAGTTTACATATTAATAGCCAAGGAACACAATTTAAAATGGGCAAACGTTAAAAAAGAAAAAAAAAATATCCCAAACCCTAGTGACCCAAATTCGCCAATTTCCTTATAAATGTTCATCTTTAATATGATAAATCGTTTAGATTTGGAATTTTAAAATTTATTTTTAATAGTCTTCGTTGATGAAATTTAGTAGCAACATGAATATATTGATGGAAAATATGAAAGCTTTTGAATTTAGTTGTACTTATTTAACAAAAGAGAGTTACTGAATTTAAATCAACAAAACCTTATTGTCTCATTTAATTTCAAAATTTACATGTAGTAAAACAATAGAGGATTCATGAACCTTAGACTTTTTCTGCTCCTAAAGGCTCACCTAATGATTACTAGATATCTATAAAGTAATCTAAACCCATAAAATTGTCTAGATGATGAAGTTCCACATGACGAGAAGTGTGAGGGAATTATATCGACACGTGGAATGAAAAGACACATAATCTCTCAGACATTAACATTGAATTCTTTTGCAGTAACTGCCTTATTGTAATTGTAAATTTATGTGAATTATATTCTTGTAGAGAAAAAGAGTATTGGACAATGAAAAGTCACGCTTTAAATTAGGCAGACTGTTAGGTACCGACTAGTGGATTGTTGTCTACGTCGTGATATGATAGGTGTAGAGTAATAGTCGATGTTGCGTGAAATCACAATGTTGTTCAATGTCTATGAGTGGCATTGACATTAGGAAGAGACCGGCTAAATCCCAAAATAAAAAATAAAGTAATAGACTAAAATATATACATATAGTGTAGGATTATCGGGATGGGTTTGGGAGGATATTTCGTTGGCCAAGGGAATAGGATGTTGTATGAGGCGGGAATGGAATTTGGAGAAACGATTGGGAATTAAGTCGTTGACGAGGTCGATTTTGAGGTCATTGTGAAGGGTACAGTTGAATAGATATGAGCAAATTTAACTGGGTTCTCTTGTTACAGAAGATCACGGGGCCATCTCTGTTTAAGTCGCCGTGTAGGATTACCGGGATGGATTTGGGAGGATAGTTCATTGGCTAAGGGATTAGGATGTTGCATGAGGCAGGAATGGAATTTGGGGAAAGATGGGGTCTGTGGTTGAGGTTGCTGTTGCTGGTGAGGCTGGCGTCTTGTACGAGATAAAGATCTAGGCCAGGATTGTGGGTCCGCCTGGGTGGGTGTCTCTGATGTAGGCTTCAGTTTGTGGAAGACAGATCTATAAGAGACACCTGGTTGGACGATTCTTGATGGTTGGCACAAGTTTCTGGTTGCAGGTTGCCTCAATGATGCTTGTTGTTCGTATACTTTTTGTTTGATCAGATTATATACATCGCAGCCCCTGTAGCTGGCGGGATGGTTTTTGGAGCAGTGGGCGCAAGTAGCAGGTTCTTCCCGTATTTTTTGGCAGTTGCTGGTGTGATGCGGACCATCACAATTTACGCACAGTGAATTGTAGTTGCAGCTTAGGTATGCCCAAATAGTTGGCAATTATGGCACTGGAGTACCTCTCTTTTTTTTTACATAGGGTTATGGTCTTATTAGGGGAGCGTTATGCAGAAGCAATATCGATAGAAAAGGCCGTCGTGGATGATACCACAGTTGCTTGAATCATGTCGGTAGGATCAAAGGAAATGACATACCACAGTTCTTCCATGAGCTGTACCGCCTGGGTGGTCTGTTCTGTAAGTATTATATCCTGTAATATGAAAGTTTTTTTGTTTTGTTTATCGTGTTTATGTAATTAAGGCAATGTGTACATTCATGTTTTGTAGTACTGTAATAAGTTCATTCGAGTGCATCAGGACACGGTTAGCGTTCCATAAAAAGATAGACAAGGATGAGGAAGGAATCATGGAATTAACAGGGGCTGTGTTGGGAACAGTCTTCCAAGAGCAACTGTAAGGGCTTGTATCAAAGGAGTGATAAATGATTGATGTTCGGAAGGATGGAAGAAGATTGCTCACATATTGTAGTTCTGAATTGGTGGTGGGAGGAGGGATGTGTGAGATGGTCAGCTGTGATGAATGTGTTTGAGGCTGAGTGGGGTCTGTGGCTGAGGTTGCTGTTACTAGTGAGGCTGGCGTCTAGTACTAGATAGAGATCTAAGCCTGGGTCGTTGGTCTGCCTGGGTGGGTTTCTCTGATGCTGGCTTCTGTTCGTGGATGACAGATCTATAAGAGACACCTGGTTGGACGATTTTTGATGGTGGGTGCAAGTTTCGGGTTGCAGGTTGCTGCAATGATACTTTTTCATTGTATACTTTTTGTTTAATCTGCTTGTATTATGCTCGGAGAAGCTGACATTGTCAAGCTGTTTAAATGACTCCCGTTATTTACTTTTAAATTTTAATTTTATAAATTTTTTTTGGTATTTAATCCTACGTAATTTTTAACAATTTTTAGTGCAAGGGAACAGAATAAAAAATCTAACTGTCCCAGCCAGGACTCGAACCTGGATCTCCTGCTATCCGGGCCGGTGCATTTGCCANTTTCAATCTTCCTCTTCATTTGATTTCAGCCACTAATTAATGAAATCCTTAAATAGTATGTAGGGACTAGCCTTTATTTTTTTTAAATTTCTGAGAATAGTCTGGTTGAGACTAATATGTAATAACTTCAAGTAGACTACATTTATAGGTTCTTTTTCAAAGAAAAAAGAGAGTTTTGTTCTTCCAAAAGCCGTGTCTTGATTCCTAAGCATACAGCTACAATTTCTTTAGGATAGTCTGCTACAAATTATTAGGTGAATACTGCTATTCTGATGAATAATAATAAGACGAAATAAGATTACTTATAAGTTTAATTATGAATTATAAAAAGAGGTCCTAGTAAAAGCCAATTTAATATAATGCCAACTAAAAACGGTAAGAAGATGATAGTTGGGGTTTGCCACAACCTATTCCGACCCTATATCATTTTTATTTTCTGTCTTATGAGATTGTTGCATGTTCTATGCCGAACAATAAAGTCTACACTAATTTTTAATAATTATGATATTGATTTTTATGTGTGGAGATGTATAGCTGAGAATGAATAGGTCTGGTTAAGTAGAATTAAGAATACAGGAGGGCCATTAAAAGGATGTTGAATTAAAAGAAAATCTCAATGAGAAATGAATGTAAAGAGTAAAATAAAATAACTAATCACAGAAAATAAAACACTCGCGGATGCGATATATAGCAATGATTTATTTAATTTAAAGACAGATCCAAAATCTTTAAAAAAAATACTTCTTTTTTAAATTTGTTTTTTTTTGGATCTACCTTGACCGAACCCCAACTAAAATCATCTAATAATATATACGGTTAAAAAAAACTCTCCGTTAGATTTTTTATTCAGTTCCCTTGCGCTATATGAGAATGTTACAGAGGAGGTATGCAAGAGCTTCAATAGAAAAATACAAGGCATTTCATTGAAGAGAGTTACACCTATGGTGAAGAAAGCAACACGAAATGGAAAAGAGGATTCTAGAAGACATAGAGATTTCCTTTGCAATAACGAATAATAGAATGTAAAAGACAACTATTTAATTGCAGAAAATCAAGGCAGCCTGGAAAAATGGGCTGACTATTTTCAAGACATCCTTAATCAGAGAAAGAAGAAGAATGTAATGGTTAATGAGCTGAAATCTAAAAGCTTTGGATGATGATCAGCTTCATCCCCCTCCCAATGAAAAGAAATATATCTGGCTCTTACAGATTTTAAATGTAAGAATTAAAGTACCAGGCACTGACCTAAATCCCACAGAACTTTTAAAGAATGGTGGGCAGCACATTGTGCAATCCTTCTGAGATTTAATTCTTGATATCCAGACTCTGTAGTCCTCTTTCTGTAGAGGCTGCCAGAGTAATGGAAGAAGTTCATAGTCTGGCCTATTTATATAAAAGGGAACGCTATCCTTATACAGGAATAAGAGAGAGATCTCTTAATATAATGAGCTAGTAGGTTTTTTCATCGGTTCCCTTTCAAAGATTCCTCCCTTATGCGGAAAAGAAAATAAGAAGATGCAAATGAGGGTTCAGAAGAGGAAAGTCGACAATAGACCAGATTCCCCTGAATCTAATGTTGGTGAAGAACAGTTGAGTACCATAAATCACAAAATATTTCGGTAGATCTTAAACAAGATAAAAGAAATATAGAAATTTGATGTGTGAAATTAAAACTGAAAACTGTGATGTATATTCTATATATTGTGATGTATGATTCTGTGAACTCACAAGAGCTCTACAAGACTGTACAAAATTAACATACCCCCCAAAACTGGAAAAAAAAAATGCTGAGATAAGAACTCTTTACAAAGACCTAGACATTGTCCAAGTTGTGAGACATTAAAGACTGTGAAGGGCTGACTTAGTTGCTCGAATGGGAAGAGAAGAAATCCTAGCTAAAATCTTGAGAGAACAACTTTATGGAGCCAAGAGATATATTCAACCTATATTTAGATGGGAGGACTGTATATCTGCTGATCCTCTCATTATTCTTGATGTCCGAAATGGGATGGAAGTTGAACTGAGATAACTGTCAGTTGATGCAGGAGCAGACCAATAATCAACTTGAGGGTCATAGTATCAAATAAGAAGAGGAGGGGAGCTATGAAGAGAGCTTTAGGACTAATTCAGAGACCCCTAAGCATATTAAAAAAAATTTGTAAACATTCCTTTACTTACTAAATAACTTGACATTGCAGAACAAAGAATCATATTTTTAAAACCAATCCCAACAATAAATTGCATTTACCTCTCTCTTTACTTATTAAATCTATTCACCCCAAATAATTGCTTCTGAAATATTTAGACAAAAATTATATAAATATATACAGTTGGACTTCTGTATAACAAACATCCAAAAGCAATAAATCTCTGAATTTCAAAATATGGGCCAAAAACATAAGACATTTACCATTAAATTGTTACTGTATATTGAAAAAAATTTCTATATATCAATTTTTCATTCTGCAATCTTCTAATTTGTACAAGGTGTACATAAAAATATTCTGTTATTTAAACGGGTAAGAGGGACACTGAGTTAGTCAAAGAGATTCACTAGGGACTCTTAATCCTGGTGCTATGGGTTCGAGTCCCTTATAAATACACCCTAGATATGGGTGTTGAGAGTAGGGTGGCTGTAGATAGAGTACGGTAATTGTAAATAGCCCCTCTCTCCATGGCCCTATGTGTTCGAAAGAGAAGTTAATTAGATTTAAACAAAAGTACTAACATTTTTATAAAGAAGCTATCTAAACAAGAAATTTTCATTTTTCCCCTTCCCTTTTTTTCTTTGAATCTTGCCAATTCCACAAATTATATGATTATATTTCATTTTAAAAAATTATTTAGAGTTTATAATTAAAATGTTTAATGCATTCTTATCGTGCATATGTAATACTCTTTTCAGTTTTAATTTCACACATCAAATTTCTATATTTCTTTTTTCATAGAACCTAGGAATTCAATACATGGAGTTTCAACTGTATTTATAAAATATCTAGATTTTTAACAAAATATTATAGATCTAAATTACACAGCTCTGCTCATATTTCCAGCTAGTGGGAATTATTTTTCTCAATCTGTCCTTAGAAAAACTATCAAATATCTCCATATTTTATGGTTAAAAATCTATTAAGGATACTCAGATATATAAACTAAACAAATTTTCAAGGAGTACAAAGAATTTGCTAGAGTAAAAAGAAGAAGAATTGGAGTTATTGTTGAAAAATATATTTTATAAGAGAGACCGAGGCTAGTGGGGATGCTGGCCGCTCTTCTGCTTCCTCATAAATAGGGTTGGGGAAGGCCAGGTGGTGTGGGCTCTCTTTCTAGCAGTTTCTTGCTTTGGTTCGACATTGGCTTTCTGCTTGAGCCCTTCTGCCTGTGCCACCATCTCTACATCTCTACTTTATAAAAGTAGTATGTGAGACAAGTTTATTTATTTATTTATTTTGTATAAACTAATCTAAAAGAAAATAAGGCAAAAATTCAACCTACGTTTCAACTTCAGTGAATGGTTTACCATCAAGTAGTTTGAGAAGGAAAAATAAGTTCAAAATATATATTCGGTAGAAGTCCCCTCTAGAAATATTAATTAAGGAACAATATGAACACAACAAACATGAGTCAGAGTACTCTTAGGAAAGCAAATATACATAAATATTGTGTTATTGTGTGTGCATTGGTACATATTTGTGAAGCACAACATAACATTGATGTGAGGATAATATTCTTTCAATTACAAAACAAAGATAAATTAACTTCAATACCAAATATTACACAAAAATTTACAAAAATCCATCAAACATTGTTTGACCAAGAAAATTTTTATAATAATAAATTAATTGTGAAAGGTAAAAATAATAAAATGTCTAGGAAAAAATAAACAAATAATAATTAAAACTCATTGGGTCAATTCTAATGAAGTTTAAATTATTAATATTGATAGAATAGGATTGTGATAATTCATTTGTGGTAGACTAAATATGGGAGACATGAAGATAAAAATTTCTGGTCTAGCTAAGAAAGCAAGCAATTCATATTTAAATAAGTAGTATTATAATATAATTTAATATTCCAAACAATAAAATACTTCTTTTACAGGAATATTGATCACTTTAGAGATGATATAGAGATGGTCTTTCCTTTTTCAATTTATTTTATTAGCCACCAGTTTCAGTTTCAATACATTATCAGACACCACCGAGTTCTCACTTCAGTATCCAGGAAGGGGGAAACCTTTGTTGTGACACTCTGTGGTGCCTGATAATGGTGTATGGACACTGAAACCGGTCACTAATCAAATAAATTGAAACAGAAAAGACTACATCTATATTATCCCTAAAGCAATAAAATACTTTTTATGGTTAGCTATATATATTTTAACTTAATATAGAAAGGATACAGGTTAGATTCCTCAATACAGGGATTGCCTTTTATTGTTAATTCAAGAAGTTTCAAATTAGAAATTATAGTAAGTTGTGATAAATCAGCGAGTAGGTTTCCTTCAAGTGTCAGATATTCAATGGTTGGAGGCAGATGTCGATTGGCATCAGAAAGTGATGTTATTTTATTATGATCCAGAGAAAGTCTCTGTAACAAATGAAAACAAAAGTATGACTAAATTTCCAATCAGTTCCATGTTTAAATGTTAAATCTTTAGAACTGAAAAAAAAAAAAGTATAATAAAAAGATTTATTTCATTTTAATCATTAAAAAAATAGAAAAAAATGAAATGGTTCATTCAACTTTAAGCCCTGAAAAAGCAATCACATGATGTGTGAAAGCTGGGCAAAAAGTAATTTTTCTACATCGTCAAGCCCAGAAGAAGTGTTTATGAATATTTCTGGAGACAGTGGAAGACTATATGAACAAAATGAATATTGCCAATAAAAACAATAACTCATGCAGAAACAAATAACAAATTTAATAAAATCTAGTTTCCAGGTTAAGACTTTTTTTTTAGTTTCACTTTTTGGAACAGATTAGTTCATTATGTTATAAACAATACATTTTATTAGTTATAATTGATAACTAACACCAGTACAACATAATTTTGAAATACACCAAACCTCAAGTCCAACAAATGATACTCCAGTTTAAGTTAGAAATAGTGCCTCTGGTATATAGTTATTATCCTTGGGTTATGAATAAGAAGCAAACTCTACTTAGAAAACAAACTGGATAGCTGATTCTAAAAAAAAGTTTTTATTAATTAATTTAACAATGAATGCCAAATATTTCTTGTTTCTTTAGAGAAGAATATTAACAGATATATTATCATATTTATCAGTGGATTCAATACTACTGTCAGCAGAAATATTAAATAGAAAAGTAACATTCATGTGAGTCTTAGAAAACTATGTTTCACTTTTTTTCGAACCCAATAATGAGCAACCACTGTAACAGTTTAAGGGTTCAAAACAGAGTTGATAACTTCTGGTTATGTCAATTTAATTATAACTTATGTTAAGACAAAAAATTCAATGGAGATTCCAGATCTGGTATTCCTGTAACAACACTAACTTAAGAAAATATGAAATATGTGGAATTCAAGTTCAAAGATGACAGATGGCCAACTGCTAAGATGAAAGGATGAACCTTCATTTTTAAAAGGATTTCTTTAAATAAGATAAATAAAATAATTTAATAGATAAGAATTATGACCAATTGTCATCACTGACATTGAGAGTCAGGCATAAATAAAAATTTTTTCCTTTTTCATACTTCATCAAATAGTTTAGTAAACGTGTTTCAAGAAAAGTAATTTTTTAATTTGGGACTTTGTTTAGAGTAGTTAAGAGGTTAATATACCAACTATATATTTATACTAAAATTATTTCAAGCAAGAACCCTAATTAAAAAATTCTCTTCCTTCCATCATCATCATGCTCCACAAATCATTCGAAAGACTAAAACCCATGTATTATTTTCCTTAATCCATCTTTTGTTTTTAGATATAATTTTTTTTTTTTTTAATAAATCTTTATTTATTACATTCTGTTACTTTACATCTTGTAATTTGATGACGGAT
>KZ808836.1:91693-105376 GCA_000696205.2 Oncopeltus fasciatus
TATTTAATTTTTTTATTGTGATATATTATCCCACGTAAATTATTAAAAGATTAAATGCGAGGGGATAGAATATAAATCTAACTGTCCCAGCCAGGGCTCGAACCTGGATCTCCTGCTATCCGGGCAAGCGCGTTATCCACTTAAGCCACCGAGACTAGCCAGATGACTCATTATATTTCCCGCACTAGTGTCGAGATTCTAACCTCCAAAGAATCGTTTCTTTAGATATGGAAACGATTAATTTTGCTATTCCGAACACTTATAATTTTGATTTATATCATTAGAGGAAAATCTAAGATCAGTAATAATAGCTTATATCACGGAAAAGTTTATCATATTCTTATACTATTAGATTTAGTTAATTAATAGCACGTAATTAAATAATTGATTATATGGTATTAGTTTCAAATTAAACATTATATTTATAGGTTCCCAGATTATGTTATCTATTAAGAGGATTTTACTCGAGAAAGGATAAATCACATCTATTAATTTATGAAGTTGTGGTGAAAGTATCGCAGTAAATTCTGGTGAACTACTGGTTTCAGCATATGTAGCTTGTTTGAAATTATAATTTTTTGCAATTAAATATTCTTGTTTAATAATGTTTACACGCTCATGGGATCTAATATTTTCTATTTATGATTCTTTGGCATAACCTATCCTAAAGCAGGATGTCCGGAATGTTCTAAATTGTTCACACTTGCTATACATATAACTGCACATTTGTTAGCGATATGTCTAAATTTATAAATCCTAAATCTGTCATTTCATATTCTCTCAATTACGAATTTATTACTTCATCCGTAAAATTTCCCAGTTCCTGCGAGAATAATTAAGAAATCTGTGCGCTGAGAAACGAACAGATTAATTATTAAAAGCTTTAATGTTACTTTGATAAAAATATCTATATAACAATTAACTTTCAATGGTATGGAACTGTTTAAAAATCTTAATTAAGTAAGTAAGTTGTTATAAATTTGCGAACCACAAATTGGCAATAATTATTAAATGTGACCGAGTTGTTATGACTAGTAGTAGATAATAACAAAGATAAATTATCAGGGGGCTTATCTACCCAAAAGCTGTCTATATCCATTTTATAACATCATAAAAAATAACAAAAAAAAAAAAAACATTTTCCTTATTTAGGAAATTATTTTGTTTTAAATAAAATAAGTTAAAGAAAAGGAGAGTACTCCCTACAGGTGTGTGCTGTAGAGACAAGTGTGTACGCTGCCTGATCCTTGGGAGTTTTGAAAAGCCCACCTGGTGGTGGCTTCCAAAAAATGTGGGATCCCAACTTGCGATCGATTCCGGAAGATTTTTCAGCAGAAAATGCAGACATCAGAATATCAGATTGTTCACTTCCATATTTGTCTAGGGATTCATTGTGAAATTAGAAATTTGTGCTTTTCTTCTTTGCTAGATTGCTTTCATGCAGCTGTCTTGTTTTTTCCTTTATTCCTATAATCTCTTGAGCAACGCGATATTCTTCTCCTCTTTCATGTGTTCGACAACAAAGACATACTATAGTTCGAAAGATTATAACCTATTTTTTTCTGTTCAATTTGTTATTGTTATATTTGCCTATTGTATTTTTTCGATTAAAGATTTTGTAGTCCGTAATTGTCAGCTGCTTTCTTCTAAACACTTGACTGTATTATATTTGAACCAATTTTAAGTCAGAATCACAGTTAGCTCATATTAATTCATTAATATCTTCATATCTTTATACTGTGTAAACATTTATTTACTATATATTTTTGTGCATAATATGAACATTGTATACATTTCAATATATTTATGGTTAAATTAATCTATTTAGTGATTTTCAAAGATTCGTCATAAAACGGAATCTATACAGATTTCCGATGCTTCATTAAAGATTTGAACATATAAGTGAGTAAAAAATGGAATTTATCTTACAAGCGAAGAGATCAATGAGTTATAAATGTAAGATCACTTATCGTTGCTCTTGATTGGCTTAGAAGAAAATTGGAAAAATGGCTCAAAGTATATTTAGTAAATATACTAAAACGTAAATTACGTCTTCGTCATACGATAAAAAACATGTTCATATAATTTTCTTCGTTTTCCAAAATATTATTATGGCAACAGCTCCTATAGATTATTTATATTACTATCAGTTACATCACGAATCTATCGAGAGACGAAAAATATATTTATTCTTCTGGTTATCTGAAACACACCCTAGTTAAATTGCATCTAATATATAACAAACATAGAAATCCAAGATTAACATTTTAAAGACTACGAAATTTTACTTAATACAGCTTACCAAACAGCCAAATACAGACTTAAACTTTGAGACATTACTGTAACGAAAACGAATATTGAATCATTTACAGGAAAAGTACCTACATATGCCGGATAAAAGTTCCATCCGTCCGAAAGTAACGCATAGATTTATACAAAGATTTCTAAGTATTCTACATGAATGGTTTTAACAGTAATATTCAGTGACAATTTAAGACCAGGAAATACCGGGGAAGCTGTCTTTAGACTAGCTGACTGTATGTACTGCAAAATCAACCACTTACTTACTGACTGTATTAAGAAGATGCATTTAGATCCAACGAAATTAGCGTGATAATAGACGGACGAAAGTTATTACAACATTATTCGATAATAAAGTAATAGAATACCATATCTCATGGAAATATATAGTGAAATAATGTATTTGACTCAAACGTTTATCGATCCACCATCTCAATTTTATATAAGTGAAAAGATACGAAAAAAGAAAGAGGGTAAGGTAAGATGTGTGGTCGGGGATGACGACCCGAGGGTCACAGGACACACAGGATAATTAGGGAAGGGACTTGGGAGTCGTTATGGCGACCCACTTGGCAGACTGCCGGCCTCCTATCGACTCGCTACATCTCTCTGCAGCCTGGTCCCTTGGAGTCTGGACCCACCACCCGTAGATCGGTGGAATTCTTTATATCTGAGTTCCTGAGATACCTCTACAGAGTACCGCGGCTGACATGTACTGTGTGGAAGTGAAGAGTGCTTAATTCGCTGAAAGGAGGAACAAATAAGTCAAAACTTACAGACTCCTACTAACATTGAAGACCTTTATTCGCGATAGCCTATTAAATATTACTTAACACATATTAACAATATTATATATACAAATTAATCAAATAAGAAAAAAATTAGTGTCTTTCTCAACTTATTTTTTTTTGTATTTCAAATACTTGGGGTCATAGATGGAGGAATATCCACCCCATTGTTCCTGGCGCAAAACGGGCATTTTTCTCTTGATAAAACTATTCCCATGGAGAGACCTTTAACTCGACTTAACCTATATCACCTTCAAGTTTTATTCTAATAAAAAAAAATTAAAATAAATAAGTTAACATTACTGTGCAGGGAGAAGGGGCCCATCGACCCTACTCCTAATAAGTTTAGGCATTAAGGCCCAAGAGGACGCGAGGCCATCTCTGTTTAAGTCGCCAAGGAGGATTATAAGGATTGAAGTCCAACACTAGGGATTAGGCATGTGGATTAGGATGAATTGGAGTTTACTATGGAAGAGCTTGAAGCTGATGGAGATGAGATCTTGGATGAAAGTAATATTAAAGTCGTGATGAAGTGTAGTGTTGGACACAT
Source organism: Oncopeltus fasciatus (assembly GCA_000696205.2). NCBI lineage: Eukaryota > Metazoa > Arthropoda > Insecta > Hemiptera > Lygaeidae > Oncopeltus > Oncopeltus fasciatus. The sequence goes on from KZ808836.1 coordinate 95,333, forward strand.
AATATGGAGCGCTAGCAATTATTCTGAGAATTTTGGACTGAAAGGATTGTATTTGTTGGATATTGGAAGGCTTAGTGACACCCCATAGTTCTGCACCGTAGGTCCAGATTGGTCGTATTATGGTCTTGCATATGGTTTGTTGTTTGTTTTCTATAGTGAGCTGTGAGCACCTATTTATAAGGCTGTATAAGAGTCCATGGCCTCTGTTGAGTTCTTCTCGCTTGATTTTAAAATGTTCACTCCAGTTTAGTGATGGAACCTAATGGACTGAATTAGAGAGAGGTATAGAGATGTTATTGTATGTAACATTATTAGGAGAATCTTTTCTTAGCTGAAAATTTACCTGCACACATTGGGACTCATTTATTTTAATTTTCCATTTGCTGCACCATTGCTGAATAGCATCAAGGTGGTTTTATAAAATGTTGGAAGCAGTTTTGGAATCAGTCTTTCCAAAATATACTAAGATGGAGTCCCCGTAGACAAGTAGCATCTCGTCTTAAAGCTTGCTTAATGTAGATGGATCATTATATGACCCTTGTAATCAAATTGTCTTTATGCTTAGTTGGGTAATATGATTTAATATTCATAGCAGTGCACTTTAGTCAGGGCCTGTCTCCCATTTACACAAATCTGTATCTTTCCCTCTAGTAATTATAGCTTTTTTAATACTATGATTTTATTGTTAATGATAATTATTTTTCTAGGAATTGAATAATGCTATTTTGGGATTTTATAACTCTAGAGATATATAAACAAGTATATATTAAGGATTATTTGTTTTTTCAATTATATTCAATCCTAATTATGTCTAATCAAATATTTCTGGTTTTTGACTTAAATAGTGCTTTATTTCAGGCCAGTCTCAAGAAAAAAAACTAAACACTTTAAAATGGCTGTATTTTTTCATTTGTGACTAATTTCCATATCCGAACCTGTTTTACTTTTTTTTAGAAAATTTAACATGTTATTGTTTTGGTGGCAATAAAACTCCCATCCCACTCCAAACTATTGTAAACTGGTTGGGTATTTGTACGCCTCTATGGTAACATCCACACTCCATGAAAGTGATGCCTGTCTAGTTAAAACATATGACCATATGACGAGAAAATTTTAGTAATAAAATGTCAACTACATAAAACTTAACTTTACTATTTATTCTATTTTAAGTAACTATGATATTTTTATAATAAAAAATTTGATTTTCAATCAATTAAAAATGATCTTCAAAAATTCATAATTTGTTTTTTTTATTAGTATCAAAAAGACATACCTTTGTAGTATTAGGAAAGTTGGATAGGTTTTCCAACTTTTCAAGTTCATTTCTGTTGAGATTGATTTCAGCTGCTTTACAGAAGGAGGGGTCATTTCCAATATGGACTGGTAATTTTAGCAGCTTTTGATTCGATAAATCAAGTTTGATTTCTTGAGATGACTCTAAACAATAAGAAAAAGTTGAAAATCACTACACAATATGAAGAGAGGATTATCAGGAATTCGTTCTTGTTAGTTGAAGAATTAAAAACTTTTTTGGTTACAAATTAGTTTTTAATTCATCAACTACCAAGACCTAATTCCTGATAATCCTCTCTTCATAAAACTTTACAATCAACAAATTTACCTCCAAATTACTACACAATAGTTTATTATTTTCATTAATTCACATTTCTCAATAAATATTACTTTTTATCATTATATTAAGAAGTTATGTCACAAACTGAGTTCCTGAGGGGCCAGAGTAAGGAAAAAAAATACAAATCTATTTAAAGAGGAATGGAAAGGGATAAAAGTTACTTTGATAAAACAGAATTAATTTAAAAAATAAACTATTGAATAATTTAGCAGAGCTACTGCATGCAAGAGTGATAAAGACACTGAATCATCTGCCAGCAGCATTTGTAGAAATGCTCTTTCAGTCATACAAATAACCTTATTCGCAATATACACTTTCATTTACAAAATACAGTTACAAGGATTTTCTTGATTGTCAACTGAATATTAAGTTTAACCATAGGTGCTTTTACCTATGTTCCTTCATTCTATACATGTCTTCTGAATTAATGATATACAATAATGGATCCATTGTCACTATACTTGCCAAGGTAACAATGTAGCCAAAAAATACCTCCCCTTATTCTCAAATGCGAATCAATAGCAGAGGTTATTTTGCAGATTCTTTTTTACCTAAGTAGAAAGACGTAAAATATTTTCTTATATCCAAATATGTCTGACCCAATGGTGCAGGACACTTCTAATATATCTATTTCTGAAGCAATGTCGGAGATGATTGTTTTGGACATGTCATGTCCCTTGTCATCTTACTCCACACAATGTAGAAACACAAGACCAATAATTTTTTTCCTTTTATCTTTAATACCTAAATATAATAAAAAAATTACATTAGTGTAACCCTACAAATTATTTACACACCCTTACCATTTCGACCTCTCCTCAGCAGGAACCAGCAAGCAATAGAATTTTTTGAGTATACAATTAATAAGGTAGAAACAAAGCTCAATTTAAAAGCAAATTTTATAGCTATATTTCTTCATCTGCCATTTTTAAACATTTTTAATTTTTACCGGATTTTAAACTTTTTATTTAGTATGAGATATTAATTCATTTAAATAAAACCAAAAAACACTTTCTTATTTATTAAAAAGTCTGTCAGGTAGAAACTGCGTAAACTAAGCTTATTCTAGGTAACTGAGGAATTAGCTTAGTTCCTCATATTCATAGTTGTATTTGATCTTACTCTTTCATATTAACCTCTACACCTGTAGAATACCTCTTAATCAATAAACAAATCTGCATTCAGTTTAATTACTTTGTACTAAAATTTTACGCCCACTAAAGCAAAAAAAGGTATTACTCCACCCTCATTTTTCACCTAATCATCCAAATTCGTTCAATAACAAACTCAACCATTTATTAATTATAGATTAAAAAGTGATATGCCAAATTTTATTATTAGGCGAGTTCTTAACAGAATAAAATCCAGAAAAATTATATATTTAATTTTAGATAGAAAAAAAGAAATGTTGAGCTCATGACAGCAAACAAAACACTGTTAACAACCAAACTGATGCAAGGAAGTAAATACATAAGAAAACGTATTCTTTATTTGAAAAATAATATACATAAATATAACCAATAATATTATAAAAATATGAATAACAATAATTACCCTTTTCGTCTATCATTATTAGTATCACAGATAGCTTGACTAGACTAGAAATTAATAAATAAATGTTACAATTCTAATTTGAACTGGGGACCCCTAAGGCACAATATCGAAATAACTGATAAATATCGATTACAACCTGTTCCAAGGAGATAATGGTTATGCAAAAGGTTTTCATTATGAATCCAGTTATGGTGGACCATTGGAGCTATTGCGTAAAACATTCTGTGAAATTATATATAAACATTAATTTTGAGAAATTAGATTTAGATTAGATGCCCAAAAAGTGAAACACATCCAGTCCAGAATACTTATTGAAATGTCTCAAATGTTTACTATTGCTACATTATCCACAGAGGGAATTGAATGAGATAACTAACTAGTCCTTGTGGTGTAATGGTTTAGCATACCGGCCCGGATAGCAGGAGATCCAGGTTCGATTCCTGGCGAGGACAGATAGATTTTTTTATTCTGTTCCCTCTCATTAATTGTTTAAAATTTACGTGGAATAAAAAAACCACAACCAAACAAAATATTCATAAAGTTATCTGTTATCGCATAGCTGAGTGCCACTGTCAACAAATGAAAGTTTATGACCCAAGTTAATATAGTCTTCTGATACACAATGAATGTCTGCTTTTCGTCCCGATCAATCTGTCACTGACTGAAGGGCTGCTGGCGAGTAACTTTTATACCTATATAGATCCTTTTAGATGATCCTAGACTTTCTAGAAGCTAGGACTTCCTCTTATAAGTAAATAATTTGTCATCTGGGAGCAGGTGGCCCCTTCCGTATGGGTCTGATTGCTCCCATAGAAATTCACAGCCCTGCATGATGAATAAAATCCAAAATCTTCAGGATCCGAGAAGTTTTTTAATCTTAGGCTATACAGTAATAATCTAACTTTGACCAGATGCAATTTTTGTCTGCTCACGTTGAGCTCCCCATTTTGTGCTACTGATGAAATTAAAGTGATTTTTGACAATTTGCTTTCGATCTTTTAAAGAGAGAAAGCCTGTAAATCTGGCATTGATAGATTCAGAAAATCGTATGAGTATTCCATACAGTGTGAAATGTCTTCGTAGGTCTAAATAATAGGTATGGTATTGATTTCTTTAACTGAATTTTGAATTCCTTTGCATTTATCTATTTATGTAGAGATTAAGGCTATTAATGAAAATTAAAAGGCTGAAGGCTAGTTGTGAGAGATAAAGGGTTGCAAACTAATCTTTTATTTACTCTCCTCCAGATGTTTTAAGCATTTCTGTGAAGTTGTATTTGTATATTTCATAATTATTTAATTTATAATTCATTATTAGTTTCTTGAAAAAAAAAGCAATATAAAAACTAGTATAACCTAATATAAATATGTATAATAATGATAATATAAATACATCTTTTTTTAAATACTCACAGGGTATCAAATATTAAACTTTATTAATTATTAATATTTGATAGCAATAGATACCTTGCTGTAAGTTTGAAGTATGGCAGGATAAAGGACATTTTGATCAAGTATGTTTAATTTTCTCATTGTTTAAAGTGTAGATGACAGCAAATTGTTTATGAACATTAGTTAAATTTCAATCTCTAGTTGAGTTGTTTAGTGTTAACATATTATTAATTGTAGATGTGGATTACCATCCATTACTAGTCTGTTTAGTAGTACTCAAGAAATATTACTTTGAGTGTTTACTATTTGATTAAATTGTGGTTACAGATTCAATTAAATTTTAAGAATTTGAAAGAAAAGTAATCTGTAAATTAGTAACACTATTTCTTCCTTTATGTAATATTTTGGCTTGCTTTGAGATTCAAGTTTGATACTCATAATTTTTCAATTACTCTTTTTAATATGTGCTAATGATCCTGGCAGTGGAGGCTCAATAAAAATCTTACTGTTTCAAGTTTAGTAACAGGACACTCATACTCATCTCAAGCTGGATGACCAGGATCTCTAAAATTTAAAAATTTCATATATGTACACCCATTCCTTCATGAGAGGTACAATAAAATTTTCCACACAAATTAACCTGATATACCCTATCATCCAGGTACAGGGTTGTGGAAGAAATGATGCGAACGAGTTCGGAAAGGATGATGCACATTCCGGCAGGAATGGGTTGGGAGACGATTTGGCAAGGTAAATAACTACCTTACTCAGTTCCTGACCAAAAGCAGGTACTTAAAAAGTATCTACATACTATCAGCAGGTCCGGACCCGATAGTATGTAGACCGGGTTGTCAGTATGGCGACTCAGACCGGGACGACACCCTGCATACATTTTTTGAGTATCGCTAGTGGGAAGAGAAGAGAGGTAACATTAACATTGCAGCAGAACTTGGCTTGCCATCGTCTCCTGATGACATTGACTTCAAAGGCAAAATAGACCCAATGAATAGAATGAGGTAGGCTTCATCAAAAGGGTGCTGATGACCAAGTGTGATAACCCCTCCTTCATAGATAAGTTTTTTAAAACTGTTGGTCCCACTTAAAAAATATTCTTGGCATCCTTTCTGGTCATAGCCTAGTAGCCATTCTAGGATAGTGATGGTTGGTGTGTGTGGGGGGGTAGAGTGCTGTGGCTGGCAGCAAGTCGTAAAAAGAAAACAACTAAGTTACAGCTTGAGTGGTGATTAAAAAAAAATATAGTTATTACACTGTATCAGAGGTGGTTTATAGGGTGGAGAGGGGACTAATTTTTATGCATAAAAATGGAAAAGTACATATTCTGGAAACTGACCTAACTAAAATGTAAGAATTTATTTATTTGTAGGGTACTTGATACTTAGTTTTTCTTTTTACTTTTATCACACCTTAGCTGATAAATTTATCTTTTATTCCCTGAGTACTGAATAAGAGATAATTCAAGTACTGCTTGATAATTCGAAACATTATATACCACAGAAATTTGAGAGCAGAAAATACAAACTGAATGTTCAAAAGTTTTAATGTTGCTAATTTTTAAATAATTTAATTATATAATTTCAATTAATACGTACTATTTAAAAAAAATTTTACCAGTAGCAGAGGACATAGCATTTTTCTTCTTCTTTTTTTTACTGATTGCACTCTAAGTGCATTGAAATTTCTGAATGATTTTTTTATTAAATCAGTGTAATATCCCAGAAGGTTTAACCTCATTATTCACAGTGATCTTCATAATAAATAAAAATAAAATGAAGGAGCTAAATTAATGACAGATAGTAAAANACGTAAATTTTAATAATTTTTAGTGTAAGGGAACAGAATAAAAAATCTAACTGTCCCAGCCAGGACTCGAGCCAGGTTGGAGTCCTGGCTGGGACTGTTAGATTTTTATTCTGTTCCCTTGTACTAAAAATTAGATATTATTTTTTTGTAAATTTGGTATAGTAAGTTTTTGTTGCTTCTTAAAACAAAAATAATGTTATTATCTCATAATAATATGGATATTTATTTTCAAACTTATATGTTTTATAAAATTTTTATGAAAAGCACGTGTCATAAATGTACTTCAGATCATAACTAAGAGGGTTGAGTATTCTGCTGTTCTTCTCCTTGTCAGCCAACATTTTCTCCTCATTTTCCATCTAAGTCTGTGGAATGAAACTAGTTATTAACTTCGTGCGTATCTATCTTCAATAAAAAATAGGAAATGTGCTTTATTAATGCAACTCCTGCTTGAGATACTTTAAAATCCAGTCATACCAAAAAGTTTTGATTTGATCTTTGGCTTATCAATAGTATACAAATAAACTAATAACTTTTTCATTCATATTAGATAATTAAGTACCTGGCTTTCAGAAAGAAAATAAGTCTGTCTCTCAGAAATTGTGTAAACCAAGTGAATTCCTTGGTGTCATAATTAATGAATATTTATATTTTCACTTCCTGTCATGTACACCTTACTCTTAATGTATAAATTTTCTGAATAAATAAGAATCATTTTATATTTATTATACAGTTTAAAAAAAAAAACTTATGTGTTTCATTGAGTTTCAGCAATTGCAGATGTTTGTAGTGACCATGAAATTCTACTAATATTTTGGGTTACTAATAGAACCATCGAAAAACATTTTGTAATAATTGCAAGAAAAAAACTAACATTTATTTAGAAGTGATTATTCATTACCTATAGAGAACAAAATCAACAAGGAGGCAAGTTCAGCCTTCCTCTATTTTTTACTGCAGAAGAGTATAAGAATTGAGTCATTTAATTATCTAAGATTTTATGAATACAATTTGAGGGACAATAACAATACACAACAGAGATTGCTAAAATATACAAATTAAGATTCTTTATAATGAATCTCAAAATTTTGCTTTAAGGAATGAGATTATTGATTGCTTTAAAGAAAAATTCTTTACTAAATTACCAAAATTTGGCTTAATGCCAAAATACATCAAACTAAGATCTTGAAATGAGGAACTAATTAAGAGTATGAAGAATGAATTAAGATCTTGAATAGCCTTCAGATAAAGCATTCTGCTGAGATTAAATGGTGGGATTGTTTATAGGTTTAAAAAAAAATAAAGAAGATTCTTCAATTCCCTACATTTAAGAATATGCAAATACAAACACAAATATTTTGTAAAGAGAATTTTCAGACAAAAATTCTGCTTGGATTAATTAAATTCTGAGATTTGATCTCTTTGAATAAAAATAGTTTAACTAGATATTACATTCATTAAAATTTGCTATAAATAAATCAAGATCTCATGTAAATAGACTAATTAAATCTGTAATAGATAACCTTCAGATATAACATTTATATAATAACAGAAATAATTGATTGTTTAAAAAAAAGTACTTTAACCAAATTTATAAATATTTTAACAGATTTCTTTCCAATACTTAAATAAAAAAAAAAAAAAGGTCAGAAACTAAATACTGAGAGGAAGCATTCTTCTAAGAATATAAAAATACACTGAGGTAAAATAATACACAAGTGAGAAGTGGGAAAGTCTATAGGATTTACATTTTTGAGAATACATGCCCTCTACTTATAAAAACCTATTATCACTTTACCTTTTTTGACACTTTTTAACTATACAAGCTAACAATGTTATGTAATCAAAAATAGGTTTTTAACACAAAAAGAATATTTTATGGGTTGTTATTAATACAAAGAGATTCACACAGCAAAGATTCAAAATTCTACATAAAATTATGGAATGTACAGTACATCTTACAACATCATGAAACTAAAAAAAACAACAAAAAAAAAACACCTAACTATGAAGTCTTTTAAAATAGACTTATGATGGAAAATCTTGTACTTTGATTGAAATGGAAGCCTGAAACTACAGGGTCAAATTTAATGAATGGTGGTATATGAGTATGTCTTGATTGAGACACTCTCATTAACAAAACATTTAAGTAGCAAGCCACATGAATGCTCTATCAGACATGCACTCCTTTTTTCAAAGTAATTAAGCATTCTTGGGAGACACTACTTAATGTTTAAAACCAAAATATATTCCCATAGGTGCAAATTGTAATGAAATGCAATAAATATTAATTATCTTTGAATGAATATAAGTGCAATCATCTCCCAAAAATACAATAAAATACAGACCATTCAAAATAGATCACAGAGACAACATAAATATTATCCTATATAACCTTTTAAACATTTAATATATTAATACTTATCATGGTTTTCATTACAAATGATATATTAGGCTTTACTTCTTTCTTTTTTCTCTCTTTTATTTAAGTGAACAGAAAATATTTGGGAAATGATCAACTATATTGTCTACAAGATATACTGGTCATTTAAGGTTAGCTGTGGGCACCCTTCTCAAGATTTCAAGACATTTATCTAGTATATAGATAAATGGCAACAATCAGGCCATAAAGACCCAATACTTCAGCGAAAATAAGAATAAGAATCATTCCGACGAACAATCTAGGCTGCTGAGCTGTACCACGAACTCCTGCATCACCTACAATACCAATAGCAAATCCAGCAGCAAGTCCACTGAATCCTACAGCTAAACCTGCACCTAGATGCATGAAACCCCTGAAAAACAAAACAATAAGTAAATAAATATCCGTTCTTAGACATAATATGTAATAAAATAGAGAATTCTCATTAAAGAGAACTACTTTGACATTATTTCTTTTGATATGACAATATGTGTGTGTGTGTGAGAGAGAGATGGTAAGTCTACTTTCTGTGTTATAATCAATACAAATTTTAGGGCTAAAAGAATAAGGGTATTATTAGCTAACACTATATATAATTGGCTATTAATAACAATTAATCATTAACAATTTAACTTAAAACAGAATCTAACCAAATTTAGCAGTTTATAATAATAATGCATAGAGTAATGAATAACACCAACTTTTGCAATAATTTAAAGTAGTAAATATTTATTTTATTAGTTTCTTAGTCACAAAGAAAAACAATAGAGATGTAAGAAATTCAGCTAGAGTATATACCTACAAACATGTGCAGCCTAGTGAAAGTATTGCAAAACCAAATTAAATGCCGTAAGTCATTGATAACCCTGAATTAATATTGGAGTCTGTTCATGAACCTTTGGTATTTCCGAAAAAGCTTCATGAATTTTCCAGAGCCACAGCTAATTTAAGGGGTATTTAAAACAGTAGACACTTGATGCCTAAAATTTGGGGCTATATATACAGTAAGGAAAAATAGAGGAGAGAGAAAAGTAAGAGAAAAAATTATTCCTTAAATCAATGGTGAGATTACAAAAGGATAGTTTTAGAACTGGGGGAAAAAAAAGAAAAAAGAAGTTTGAGTACTTGAAAATGTACATGAAGCAAATTTTTAAATAATATATTATTTCATATACATACATACATACATACACACACACACACACACATATATATATAAATTT
>KZ808837.1:44909-68544 GCA_000696205.2 Oncopeltus fasciatus
TGTCATAAAAATACAAATAAAAGTAAAAATAAAATAAAGTGAAAATAAATTCTTTACAATCGATATTATAATATTGTAAATCATTTATTTTCATTTTCATTTCATTTTTATTTTTATTTGTATTCTAATGACATTTTATTTCAACAGCCCTGAAGATGGCTTACAATGTAAGTCAAAACTTTAGTAGATAATTTTTAAAAAATACATTTTTTTTTAAATTGTTTTTTTTTAAATCTACATTGACCGACCCCCAGCAAAAAAAAAATCTAATAATAATATCTACGGTCAAAAAAAAAACTCTGTTTGAACATATAAATGATATAGGATAATATTTGGGTTGATATGGATTTGTTGTACACTTTTGAAAACCCTTTTTCAATAACCAAAAATGAACAGTATTTCATTTGAATTATGCCACAGTAAGATTGCCTACATATTTCTATAAATGATTTTTTTACATTTTTTAGTTCAAAGGAATTTTTGCGAACATCACGCCAGATTTTTTGATCCTCACTACCTGCTCTGTGATAACCTGCTCACGTCAAATGAATGAAGCAGCTTTACTTTCCCAGGTTCACACGGCTGACCTGTTCCTGGATTGGGTCAGAACTTGTGTTGACCTGACCCCTACGCCTAGGCTGGAATACCATAGACCTACCTGGAAGCTTACGTAAAATAGCCAAGTAAAGAAAACCGTACATAATTCTTGGTAAATCAACGTCTCGAGGGATTACGAAACTTAGAATGTACAATTAATTAAGCGAAAAATGAATGTTGAAGGAATAGAACTGGCACTAGGCGCACATTATCTCTTTCTCAACCAGGTGGGAGTTCATTTATGGAAAGTAAATATGAAGATAGCTACAATCAATGAAGAAGAATTACGTATTAAATATGATCCATGGTATGCCTTGAGTAGAATTAATAAAACATTAAGTACTGTGAACAATTAATGAGAGGGAATAGAATAAAAATCTATCTGTCTCAGCCAGGACTCGAACCTGGATCTCCTGCTTTTAAACTGGCCGGGAAAGCAGAAGATCCAGGTTCGAGTCCAGGCTGGGACAGATAGATTTTTTATTCTATTCCCTCGCATTAATTGTTTAAAATTTACGTGAGATAATACACCACAACTAAATATGTCTAGCCCAGCAATGCAAATTTGATCCAGGTCCCTTCTCGTCTTCATGATAGCCCTGAATATGGCGTATAATGTAAGCCAAAACGTCTTAACACAAAATACACATTTTTAAATTGTATTTTTTGAATCAACCTTGACCAAACCTAACAAAAACATCTACTATTAAGTTCTGTATAATCATATTTGAAAAAAAAAATGTATAATATTATATCATGCAAGAGCTTCATAAGTTAAAGATATCTCTTAATTAAACATTTCTTATAAAAAAATAATAGTAAAATGTTAATTTTCCGTCACAAACCANGAAATTTAAGTACACCTGCATTTCCTAACAACCCCATTATGAAATGTAAAGAATAATCGTTACATAAAATATTTATAATCCCTTATAATATTACCTTTCTTTTAATAAATTGACTTAGAAAAAAATAATAAGTTTGATTTTATTTCACTTAAAAATATTACATTAAATTACACTATTATCGTTGAATTAATTATAGGTGTGCAAAAAATATTAGTCCAACCAATATATTATTTTAATTAATTGTATTACAAAATTAGGCTTAACTTTATTTTGCTTGAATTATATAAAGGCACAAAATTTAAAAATTTGCTTTTATAATTTATTAAGTAACTTTTTAATATCTCCCTTCATATATAAGATATCAAAAATATATTTGTAACAACCCGGAAAATTCCCTCTCTGTGTGCCCTCTCTTCCACTAGGTTAATTACATCCATTAACAAAATTATATAATCTATTTACACCATACATTATATTATAGTTATCAAAATGTCTGACTTTTCCCTTAATCATTAAGAGAACTAAACAATTAGAGGTGGGTAATCCAGGAATCATTAAAACACACACCCAGTTTAGCAGATTTGTTTAATTGAATAAAGAATGCTTTTCAGAATACTAAAGTAAGGTTGGTTGAAAATCATTAGTAGGGAGTGCCAATACATCAAAGAAGATGAGGATTTTAAGGTAAACTGGTAAAAATAAATGGCGGAAGAAGAACAGGAATTTGAAAATCCACTTACCATAATTTTCGGATCGCCGACTGTTTCTTTGGTTTCGAAAATACAGCTTTCATAGCTCTATCGACTCTAAATTCCAACAAATGAAACGGATCTCGTCTGTTTTGGGATTTCAACTTCAACGCTTTGTGCAAATCTGCAAATCTTGTAATTCATTGAACTGCTGTAAACCATAAATTTCAAAAAGCGAAATTTTACAAATGATGCTAGAGAATTTATATTGTCAAAGCCACTTGAGAAAATAATAAAATGTAAAATAACAGGTCACTTTAGTCTGAGGGAACAATGTCACATATCTGTTCAATACGATGGCGGTAGCAAGACGAGGTTAAAATGGCTTGTAAGTGAATTATAGAAGTGCATTGCTGCGCGATCTGGCGGAATAAGCACATACAGCGCTGGATTGCATGAATAATCGTTTTAACATTATACATTTAAATTTGTATATAAGAAAACCAAATTTCGAATTCCGTATGAAAGCTCTTTTCCGCAGTTCATTGGGTACTAACCAATTACAATATTTAGTGCATAATTTATTCAAACCAGTTGGAATTGAAATACGAAACAGCAAAAAAGATATAATAAATGTGCCTGAAGGATTTTAAAAGACCATGGCATCACTACTCCAAACTTAAGCTTTTACGTACACTAAGTGTTCTCCATTGTCACACAAGCATACCTTACTAAGAAATCCATTTGTAAAAGACTTTACTCGTTTGAAATATGTTGCTAAGGAAGGTTTGAGATTGTCTTTGGTCTCTAACAGTCAGAATATAATAATGAGAAAGATATTTAAGAATATATCAAAGAAGATTGATTTCCACTTTCTTCTCTTTCTGATCATCAGCCTTAGTGAGCTTCATATATTTCTCGTGGTCTTTTTAAAAGAAATATCACTATTTCTCACTTTACTTATAGAAAATAGTTTTTTTTTAAATAGTTTTTGTGTTAGAGAATTATAGCCATAGTTTCTCACTGAATTATACCTCGTTTGTTCAGTAAGTAATGCAATCCTTTGCCAATTCCGTTAATGAATCGTATTTTTGTAATGGTGCAGATAGTTCCAAAAGCCTGCCACAAAGGAGATTACGAAAAAAAAAGATCTACTCGTCATTGCTTTTATTAATTATTTCAAATAAGCCATATAAATTTTGTTTGTATGTGTAAGTGATGAACCTAATCCTTTCTCAGTACATATGAGAGTTTTACATAAAAATTCCCATTTTATCCCAGGAAAATGTAGTATTTCAAGAAGAAATTCTTGATATAAGAATAATAATTTAAAGAATGATTTATTAAGAGAAGAATTTTTCTTTTTCTCCCAAGAGGAGTGACTTGGCCTACTAGCGACTTCCGGTGCCAAAGAGGAAGATATTACGGCATAGAGGTTTCATTTAAGACGATGGAAAGAGCCAGTTCACTGTCCCCCGGAGAAAATGACTTATCTGACCAATTTCACCTCCACGTCGACTCATCATTTTCGCCGGCTTGCCAGGTGACGTTACCTAAGGCTACTGGCTAATGGCCTCCTTCTTAAATTTATTTCTGCCAGAGAAAAGAGCGCCAGCCTTCTCAGTCTTGTGTGATTCTTGAAATTGGATTCGAAAGATTTATTGACAGTTGATTATCTTTTTATTAGCGACTTGTAAATAATTATTCAATTATTATATGGCTGACCTATATTCATGTTTCTTATAAAATATCTAGATCTATTGTTCAGAGAACTTTAAATTTTCCTCCAGATGCTCTTCAGCTAACCTCTAGAGCCCTGTGCTGCCATCTGTGGAGAGTCCCCACAACTGCAGGTCTCTTGCTTAGACAAGAAAATATTAAGATCCTACTCTCTACAGCCAGCTAGCCACCTTTTTTTTCATGCTCAGTTTTTTCTTCTTCTTAAATATGTTCGAGTAGAAGAACAAGTGACCTGCTCTGGGCAAGACGGGATGGAGAGAAGAACAAGAAGATGGAGAGGAACGCAATACAATTAACACCCACTGGCCAGTGATTTTAAACTGTGAGCACTAACTCATTGTCCCTCACACACAAGGACTTTCAACATTAATTTATCATGCAATGAAGTAACTCAACATCAATTCATCATGCAACATCAGCAGTGCCCTCAACTCATCAACATCTCAGTTTAGAATTTTAATAATGACTCCTCATTTTTATTTTATCTTTCACTAACCTCTATCTGTCTCATTTCTTTTCTTTTCTTATTTTATGCACTTAATTTATATTTAATTTCATTTATCATATATTTTCATACAGTCCACTCATTGCTTTATTTCAAACCCCAGCCCCTTTTATTTATTGGTGTGCTATATCATTTATCAATAATTATCCATCATTTTCATTTCCTTATAACAATTTTAGCAATAGCAATTACCATCTATCATATATTAAAGATCTTTTTAAAAAGACGCAATCATATGAACGAGAAAGAGAGAGAGAGTGCGAGTGAGAGAGAGAGAGGGTGAAAGGAGTGGGAGGGGTTGCAAGGAGAAAGTTGTTGAGGAGGTATTGAACTAGGGGAACATGAGTATTAAAATCTGAAATTGAAGTTGGGAGAATTGAAAAACTGAGAAAATCGGAATCGGATAAAGTATTTTGCAAAAGTAAGCTAAATCTTAAAATGTAATATAGATAGTCACGTGATAGCCAAAATTTACTGTAGCCGAATATGGTTGGACATTATTTGGTTTCAGGTCTTGAAAGTAATTCGAATTCTAGTGAATCCTTACATCTTTTTGGGAAAAGTTTATATTGGAGTATTAAAAACGAATCTTTATGCTTATATTAAATGAATACTTTTTTTTTTTCAAAACTAGTATACGATACACGAAGCTTTTACTCTCGAAAAACTCAATATTTAATTAATTTAAAAAATCGCAGCATTCTATCTTTCCTATTAATAAGGCACAATAGATTTTTATAGTTTCAGTGTAGTTCTGTACCATGTTAGAGGGAGATAGCCTCTTCCTCTATGAATCGAATGGTTAAAATCGAACAAAATAATTATTTCATGGTTTCTTGAACGGAAGGTTTCCCCAGAACGTTCATAGAATGATATGGAGTCAGAGGCATGAGTGAGACAAGTGAAGAGGTTCATGCAATCCTGGAGAGTTAAAGCCTCCAGGATGGAGTTAGATAAGTGCACCCCTCACGAATCATGATAACTCCATTGAAATTTCCCTATTTCTCTCCCCTCTCCACCCCTTTCATATGGTATAGTTTCACAATAAGCAGTTCTGCTTGGAGTTGCGCAAGGCGGATGAAGGGCTTGTGACGTGTTAGGTAACGTCCAGGAGTTCGCAGTACCCCGAAATTGTCCTTGAGGGGAGACGTCTCCCCCTTTCCCCAAGACCGAATCCCACAACCTTCTTCTCGCTTGTTTATCACTTTCGAGTGCTAATCTCCGTTGAGTGAAGACAGTCATCACCAATGCATCCATCAGCATCACAATCACTCATGAATAATTTAAGAGAGCGCCAACAAAAGACAAATTTGAGATGAGGATCTCCTTAGGTTTTTCTACGTAAAAACTCTTTCCAATCGAATGTTGAATACAATCACTTCATTATGAACTCAAAATTTCAAAAACTCATTGTAATTCAAAAAGTGCTCTATTGTACTAAGAAGAATTTATTTTCTAAAAACCAAGAATAAAATATTGTACTTTTTAGTAAATACTATCTAATATTTTCAATATAGTTATAAAGGATTGCTATTTAGATATTTACTTAGATAAAGAGATATATAGATATACCATGAGGTACTTCAATGATTAAATTCAATTTAATCTACTCAAATGAGATAAAAAATCATTACGGGTTACTGATTATTTTAAGTGAATACGATTCCACTTGCAATGCAAGAAATATCTACCAAATGAATTGTTCAAATTTTTTTTTTTTTTAAATAGGATTTGAATCGTCTATCCTGTAAGTAATTCTAACCCTATCAATGTCTTAGTCTGATATTGATTTATTTTATATTTTATAAATCTTGAGAGTTGGAGTGCTTAAAGACAAATATATATTCATATATAATATCGAACAGACCATAATCGAAGCTTCACTAATGTATCGTTGGTTCTATTAATGTTTTCCAAAAAGCACGTCATTAAGAACGTAATAACTTGATTTTCTTACGGGAAATCTGCTGAGTATTAATTAGTGTAAGGGAACAGAATAAAAAATCTAACTGTCCCAGTCAGGACTCGAACCTGGATCTCCTGCTAACCGGGCAAGCGCGTTATCCTATTACGCTACAGGGAGAGCCAGATAACTTAATTAATTCCCAGCACAAGTGTCGAGAGTCTAACCTACGAGAAATACGAATATATCGTCTTATGCTCGGAGGAGCTGACATTGTCAAGCTGTTTAAATGACTCTATTTACTTTTAAATTTTAATTTATGAATATTAATTTTATTAGTTGTTTTTAATCCCACGTAAATTTAAATCAATTAATGCAAGGGAATAGAATAAAAAATCTAACTATAAAAATCATTAGATTTTTATTCTATTCCCTTGCATTAATTGATTTAAATTTATGTGGGGTTAAAAACCACTAATAAATTAATATTTATCTGCTGAGTATTGTTGGTTGTTTTAACCTGTTGTATAAGTAACTTGTATGATTGGTAAATGAAGTAACATTTAAAATATTTATTTTTACCCCCTGTTTAACCCCGTAAGTTAATCATATAGAGGGAGAAATACAAGCAGTTCACTGTACCATAAACACCCGTGGCACTAGGTTGGCATTTATTATTAACGATGAATGCAGGTAATAATAAGGCCCGCAAAGCAAGGCTTGGGATACCCTGGCCAATGTCTTCAGCTGAGACGTCGTCTAGGATCCTCCTCCTGAAATAGGAATGCACCAGGAAGACAGACTGTACTTGCAGGAAGGGTCAGAGACCTAGGCGGCTGACCTTCAGGCCCACAGCTAGGGTACAAAGAACACCTGTTGCCCAACCTTCAGAAGTCCTTCGGCGGTCAAGGGCACCAGAGCGACCTCTTGGGCAATCGCCTTCCTTCGTAGATGCCTCAAATAACCTCATTTATCCTCGCTTATTTACATATGTAGTAGATCTTGGGTCTGCGGAATGGTACAGGCTGATGAGATATGTCTTCCAACTCCATCCTCCAATATATAATTCCCTGTCAGGATACCAAAGCAACTCGGACAGAATTAATTGGAATAAGGAAACTCTGTTCTTTATATCCTTTGAGACAACTCAAGCTAAAAAGAACTACTACATACAAAATATTAAATTAAATCTCAAGTTATTCTTAAGAATTAGTTTGATACTCCTCATTTTTTTTTTTTAAATTCCGTATTGGATTAGTAAGTTTTAGTACAAAAACAACACAAATTATAGTCATAGATTAATACAATCTATTTACATTATGCGGAATCAAGAAAATATTATAATCATAGCTTCAAGTTCACAAATTTGGAAGCGATAGCACAAACTTAATCAAATCGTGAAAAACAATTTTGTAAATTTTTGTAATTAATATACACACTGATCACTTATTCTTAATGGTATGTGAAATGATAAACCTGTTATAGTAGTTAAATATGATAATGTACATACATATGTTCAGGTTGTCTTTCATGGTCTCCAGAAATATTTATAAATACCTAAAAGAAATGTAAGATATTTAGATTAGATAATTTAATGTGGGCCTCACATACCACAATTATTTCATTATTTAATAAATTAAAAAATTCCTCTTCCAGACTTGAACATGACGTAAAGTTAATATTTACCGAGCTTTCGCACATTAATCTACTTTCAACTCTGAAGAAGCCATCACATGATGCAAGAATGCTCTGCAAAAATTAAATTTTCGACATGGTCTAGCCCGGAAGAAGATTTCACAAATATACATAAATAAAATTTTAAAAAAGTCTGTCTCTTGGACGTAGTGTAAACTGATCAAATTTCAAACATGTGTTTGCACAAATAACTAACAAAGAAATTACACGAGAATAGTACAAGTAATATTAGGGATATTAGAACATAAAAGAATATGTAATGTCACTTTGTGCTACGGTAACAAACTGTTATTCCTTTTCAGGGATAAATATTTTAAACTTAATTATTAAAAGATAAGTAAATGCAATAATTGTGAAGATAAAGTCTTTATTAGGACACAAGTCATTAACAAATAGAGAGTTTTTTGTTGGGGTTCGGTCATGGTAGATCCAAAAAAAATACAAATTTTTAGAAAAAAAGTGTATTTTTTTAAATTATCTGCCAACGTTTCGGCTTACATTGTAAGCCATCTTCAGGGCTATCATGAAGACGAGAAGGGACGTTCTGTCCCTAAGTTCATATTTCCATGACTGACTCCTCTCCCCTTCATGATAGCCCTGAAGATGGCTTACAATCTAAGCCAAAACGTCGGCTGATAATTTTTAAAAAATAAACTTTTTTTTAAATTTGTATTTTTTTAGATATACCTTGATCGAGCCCCAACAAAAAACATCTAATAACGAATCATTAACCTTTAAATTTTCATGTGTTTTCTCATTACTTTTAAAGATTGGGTTATTTGGTAAGATCCGTTATACTTCAGGTGTATTATGAATGATTTCAAGGATAGAAAGAGTGAGTGATACAATTATTCTCTCCTTTTCCAGCCTCTAGGAGCACTTGGAGTCGCGACGCGAGTCGAGTTGCTGATGGAGTCAAGGGATCGGGAACGATCATTATCAGGCAGGATAAGAAGTGGTTTCATTCCTTCTGCTATTGAAAGGGACAACGTTTACCCTCAATTCGCCAGGTAACAACACCGCGGATATTGGCAGGCGTTGAGGGCCGATTATCGAGGAAACGCTGGTGGCGCGCGGCTGCGACATCCCCGCAAACAAGACATCTGCCCTCCCCCTCCCCACCACCCTTCAACAGACATAAAAACAACAACAAAAAACAGAGCATGTTGCTACATCCCCCCCAGGGGTGGGACAAGAGGAAAATTGCCGTGAAATATCTGTACGCATACTCCAGGGGAACGCTAGCCACCAATAGGAGAGCTATTAGTGAGATTTCGTTTCGTCTCCACTGAATAATCTCTTCATGTGTCTCTCCGACACTGTAGAGGTTATTCTTTTCTTTCTTTCTTTTTTTTTTTTTTTTTGTATTTTAGGTGGATTTCTAAAAAAAAGTTAAACAGTAGACACGGCAACAAAGCACATTTTCCGAGACCTATAATGATTGCAATAATATTGTAGAATATGATAGATAGATAGATAGATATGCATTTGTTTAGGCGATAAACATCTAATAATTATACTGTCCTTAATAATTATACTAGTTAATTGTTTAAATTTATTTACACTATGTAAAAATCATAATTTCACTCTAACAATGATATTAACATTGAAACATTTTTTATTTATAAATTTTTCTGTCATACTCCTCTTTTCTTATCTTTTTAAAGTGCTCTTAAGGCTAACAAAGAATCAGTACAAATTATAAATTTATTGTTGGCTCTGCTGATTGCTTCATGTAATGGCGATTGCTTGTAATTCCGCTGTAAATATTGTAGAATGCGTGAGCAACTTGTATTTTTTAGTTATTCTTCGTATTTAATAGCAGAACCAATGTTGTCATTGTCTTTAGAGCCGTCATTGTAGATGATGTCAAAGTCAGAGTATGTTTCTAAAACTGCGTAAAAACTGGGGACTATGAAATTTGGATCCTCATTTTTAAGAGTTAGGTCTACTTTAAGTGGTTGAGTCTTCCATGGAGGTCGTTCAAGAGATTCTGGGTGTTCATAGGCATATTCTTGGATTTCTGATATAAGTGCCTTGTATCTGGTTCCTAATGGAGCTGCTAGTCTTTGGTTGGATTCGTATAACCTGCAGAATCTAGGGTTAAAAATGCATCGGTAAGCTAAATTTGTAGGCTGCAATTTTATTTTTCCAACATATGAGACCAGCCCTATATAGAGTCTTTGTGCTGAAGCTTCACTACCACCTGTCATTTTCATATGATTAGGTGCCGTTTTCAACCAACTAAATTTTCACCAGAAAATGCATAGGAATTATCTCGTTCAGTATAACACCGCATCACACGTGAGTATGCAGTTTGAGCAATGACCCTGCGGCCTTGATATCTATATGGATGTTTCCATTTCATAAAAAAATATATCTCAGAAGCTATTATTATTTCAGAGTGGATCCTCTTTGGTGGTCGTGGAGAAGATTCCTTGGCTGTTGGATTGGCGGGTCACTATCGGTCAGCCTCACTTGTCTCTGCAATTTATCGCTGTCTCCTGCCACTTTCACTGACGCTATCTTCAGATCCCTATATTTAGTCTCTCACAACGTTCGTGTTTAGTAGAAGAAGATTCCACTAGAGGGCTCTCTTGAAGCTGCAGTCTTGAAACACCAAGGTGGCTTTAGCAGATTTGTAACCTCCTTTTTTGTATAACATACTATTTATTTCATTATGAATTTAAGAATAACGCGCAAGAGGCTTTCTTTTTCGTTTAATCACTCATCTACCGAAATAAAACTCATTCTATTTTAAAATGAAACAAATTATTGAAAATAAAATAAGGAATGGAAAAGTCCGGCATGCAGGAGCCGTATCAACTAAGAAAATTCCTCACTAAATTAATTAATTAAATATTTCATATGAATATTCCCTTTNTATAGAATATGAGTAAAAGATTAATTAAAATTAAAAATTAAGAGAAGCAGCAAATAGTGCGATGTGTGAATGTTGTGAAGCAGTGATTAGTTTGAAGGAATGTTGAAGCTTCTTCGTCTAATCGTTAATAGAGTTCTCTAGTGTCGGATTCTGGGTTCTGAGGAAGGAAGCTTAAATAGGAGAAACATTAGGATAATCGTCAAAATAAAAAATAAAGGACATTCATTACCCTTAATGCTTCATAATTAATCGTTAATATTAAAAATAATACTCTGTCTTACTTAAAATATAGAAAAATAATAAAATATAACGCGTATAAAATGTTATTTTGTAACTTTTATCTTCTATATACATTTGTTTTAAATGTATTTTAAGGAAAATATTCAAAAATTTTATAGGAAAAAGAGCTCAATTCAATCCTCAGTCTTCCTATTCTGTCTTAATTAGTCCAGATCTAATCTGGACTGTAGATACAAAAACCTTACATTTGATTATTACTGTCCTTTATATATATATATATATACAGGCTGCAACACCTCCGACCAATAACATTCTATAAGTGCTTAATAATATAATTATTATACCGTGAAATTAATGCACCTATAATGGCTATGTAACATCTTCCAAGGAAATGCTCTATCGATGGTGGCATGTATGTATGTGTGGATGTGTTTGGGTATTGTGGGATCGTTAGCTAAAGGTACATATGGAACAAATAGAATTGTAGGCTGAAAGGCAGACTGGTAGAAATAAATATCGCAACAAATAAGAACAAGAATTTGAAAATCCTCGAAATTTGAAAAATCACTTACCTCAGTTTTTGGCGTTCTACGGATCGTCAGCTGTTTCTTTGATTTCAAAAAACGTTCAGAGCTCTTTTCACTGTAAATTCCACCAAAGTGAACGGATCTCGTCTGGTTCGAGATTTCTGGCTATGTGGAAATCTGCAGATCCTGTAATCATTAAAATAATCGCCGTGAATCATTATTTTCTAAAAGCGAAATTTAACAGCTATTGTTCAGGGTATTATTCAAATAAAATATGTGCATATTCTGTCACCATGTGAAATTTCAAATCACTTTTCCAACTCATTTCAAAATCGCTTAGAGTTTTCTGTTGGTGAGAAAATCGGGCATCCCTGTGTACAATATATCAAATTACAATTTAAGTGCAAAGTTTATTGACACGTAAAATATATAGAGGTAAATATGAATGACTTAAAATTTGATTTTCAGAGAAGTGTAAGGGAGGGGGAATATGCGTACAACCGTTCGTGGATACAGTGGGAAGTAACTGTTCCTGATGCTGACAACTGTTACTCCTTGCGGCCATATTGCCCTGCAGCATAACCAGACTCTGACGTCATCAAAGGTAACAGTCACCGTCTGCAAATCGCTTGTATCCGCCGAACTTAACTCGGTGGTCAATGGTTCCTGCACTCACAGAGTGAAGTGTGATGCGCCTGCGTAATATATGTATCAAATTTTTATCAAAATTATATCCACACTGTACTAGACACCTCTTAAGGTCATGTTCTACGAATAAAAGTAATTAATCATTCTGATTGCAAGTGATAATTCTAATCTATCACTTTTTCTATATTTGTTAAAAAATTTAATGCATTAACCTCTTGTCTCGCCTTAAATTCTTCTCAACTGATAACACTTTTAGCTTCCCCATTTGCTTCCAGCTAAGCTATTTTTGTACAGCGTATTTCCCGCTTTTAACNACAAATGCATCTCATTAGAACAAATAAAAAATAAAATAAAATAAAAATAAATTAAAAATAACAGGCACTGATAACCATAGTCGTTGAGCGCCTCTACACCACAAACAACAACAACACCCAGTCAGTACCCTATCTGCGGCACACCGACATCTCTGTACATGAAGGTGACATGCGAACCTCAAGGGTCGTATACCCTCCGTTGCAATCCGGCAATGAGTGGTGAGGGTGAGTACAGAAAATGGAGGGCAATTTTCACCCCTTTCCTCGGGTGCAAGGGGAGGATAATCTGCTCCCCTAAGTCAAAGGAACTCAACAAGGCAGAGCCGGACGATGGTACCACACTGTCAAATGGACTAATCATTAGTAATCAACTAATCAAATCACTATGAAGTCCGAGAGGTCTTCGACTACTACCTGTTGAACTGAACCAGTATAAATTAGATAAGATTACAAAGCAAGAGATCCATTGGAACAGCCAAGGGCTTGTAGAGAAAATATGTTATGACGCTGATAAGACTAGAGAAGCATGTAAAGAGTGGACTAGAACTGTACTGGAAGGGGCCACTTGAAAAAAGCCACCTGCTTCCATGCTTCTAAAAAGGTAATAAATATCTTACCTTGCTTCTTAGGTTTACGCGGATATAACTATTAGATTCTTCTAGAAGAATCTAGAAGGCCTAGGCCTGCCTTGCCCTTTCCACAAAGTTATAAAAGCAGCTCGCCAGCGGCCCCCCAGTTATTGTTAAGCTGGTATCAGCTAGTGACAGATGGCGTGTCTTATACCGTCGGGCTAATCGTGGTCTTTGCAGTGTCGGTAACAGTTAAATGTAAAGTGACAGTAATTAGCAAGTTTTCTGATGCCTCTTTGTAAATAAGCTCATTAATTTTATTTGAAAATATCTGCTAATTAGCTGTACGTAATTTATATTTACTCTTTATTTATTTATCAGTTAGTAAGGGTTCTACTGCCCTTACTTATATTGTTATCTGTAATTAGTTGGTGCAATTATTTTTTATAATAAATTAACTTCAACTTAATTTTGTTCTATTATTATTACTGACCCGTTGCCCAAAATAATGCATACTATAGTTGTCGCGTTAGAAGTCTCCATATCCTTCGTATTTATTTTCGGGGGATGTCTAAAAGCATGGTACTTTTCTACATTTCTTATGAACAACGGGAAAAATACATCAAATTCTAAAAATAATATAAACCCTCTCCCTGATACACACTCAAAATTTCCGCTTTCCCCAATGTTTTCAACTTAAAATTAACTAAAATCTTCCCGAATTTGTGGGGATCTATTTTACATACCTCATTGTACAAAAGACATAAAGAGAGGCAAACAAAAGCTAGACATTACATCGGGGACTGCAAAGCCATTCATATCGCCTATAGTGAGAAAGGCAATGAAATAGGCAGCTGTCTTAACATCCAAAAATATTTTGTTTTTCTATAGTTTTTTGTTTTTTTTAGAGAAGGGAAAGGGATACAATTACTATTAAAATTTATTTTACATGTTCGTTTAAATAAAAAATATTACAGACTGATATTATTACTCGTAATTGTTTACTCTGTTTTAATAAGCAAGTTTTTCAAGTGACATGTAATTCTTTAATTTTTTTAAAAATTTTTCTCTAATGCGTTAAAAGTGATAACTAATGAAAAATTAATGTGATGATGTACAATTGTAATAGACTTCATTGATGTGTGTGTGTGTGTGTGTGTATGTGTGTGTGTGTGTGTGTGTGTGTGTGTGTGTGTGCGTTTATATAAAGCTGTTTTCAGTTATTTTATATTTTATTATCTGTTTAATACTTTTTAGAGCTTTTTTAAAATACATGAAATTTAATTGAAATTGAACAATTCTATTTAATAATTTTTTATTGAAGATTATGACATAAAATGCTTTAAGAATGACTGATTTGTAAGAGTTTTTTACTGTAAATAATTTGATTTGTTACTCCAGATGGCTTGATAAAAGTGCGTTGAACTAGTTGAATACCAAAAGTAATTACTTAAAATATGTAAATGCATTTTTTGATAATTTTTTTCTTGTTGAGGTTAATGGCACCCTCTTCAAAAGGTTAACAGCTGTAGTTGACAGCTCTCACTATTTTGAACACAGTTTACTCCTAATTCAACACCTACATATCCTATTTATGCTAAAAATGCTCTATTTTTAGCTTTTCTTTTTCATATTGTTAAACGATGAAAACCTTAATGATTAATTAAGTTAATGGATATTTAATTAACATTTATATATCTTTAGCGGAGTATCTTTATTAGCATATAGCTTACCTGTAATTAGTACCTCATCAACATATTGCACATACAATCCTGGCCCCTCTTACGGTCTTATGTAAATCCTGTCGTTTAGTACTGCATTTTGATCAGTATTGAAAAGAATTGCAAATTAGAAATTATATAAGTGTCACTTCCCGGCTGCAGTCTGGCAAATATATAAATAAATAACTATAAAATTCAATAAATATGTCTCAAAATATCTCTGGAATATGAAGTAAATAGATACTTCTGTTGAAGTAAAAATAAATTTTGCAATGAAATGTAGTCACTTAAACATTATGTAAGACTCTTTATTCAGAATGTAAGCTAAGCGTAGAAAGCTTGAAATTGTATAAGACTATATTTGGCCTTCATACTTCAAGAATTACCATAATTACATGGCAATGTACCAAAATATCCCACAAGAAATTCGCTGAATGAAATTTAAGTACACCTGCATTTTCTAACAACCCCATTATGAAATGTAAAGAATAATCGTTACATAAAATATTTATAATCCCTTATAATATTACCTTTCTTTTAATAAATTGACTTAGAAAAAAATAATAAGTTTGATTTTATTTCACTTAAAAATATTACATTAAATTACACTATTATCGTTGAATTAATTATAGGTGTGCAAAAAATATTAGTCCAACCAATATATTATTTTAATTAATTGTGTTACCAAATTAGGCACAACTTTATTTTGCTTGAATTATATAAAGGCACAAAATTTAAAAATTTGCTTTTATAATTTATTAAGTAACTTTTTAATATCTCCCTTCATATATAAGATATCAAAAATATATTTGTAACAACCCGGAAAATTCCCTCTCTGTGTGCCCTCTCTTCCACTAGGTTAATTACATCCATTAACAAAATTATATAATCTATTTACACCATACATTATATTATAGTTATCAAAATGTCTGACTTTTCCCTTAATCATTAAGAGAACTAAACAATTAGAGGTGGGTAATCCAGGAATCATTAAAACACACACCCATTGTGTTTTCTGGAAAGTTGCAAACAAAAGTACAGATATAAAAACCAAATCAATTATTATATTAATATGGCATGTCTCTGGATATAGATGGCTATACTATGGCTATACTATACTATATATGGATATATATAGATGGATATATGGAGAGGGAGCGTTCGATATTCTTAGCTATATTCTTAAATATTTTCTTAGTTATGTATTTTTGGTAAAATAAATAATCAAATTTAGTTCAATAAAATTCATTAATACAATATTTACAGCATATTTTTAGTTTGATCTCTCTTTTGGGCCTCTCTTCCCGTAGGCTAATTCCAATCGTTAGCAAAAGGTACATTTTGTCCTAGAGATCCGATTGAAGCAAGCACATGGGCGTAATAAGAGCCCTTGCAAAATACAGAGCAGGACCCGAAGGATACGAGAGAAAACTTTAAGGCAGGCAGGAAGTTGAGGAAGCGAGGAGTCCACAAGTTCACAAGACACAGCATATCTTCCCATGCTCCTCCACTTTCTCCAGCCTGGAGGCATTAGCAGAAGGCTCCTGAGGAATCAGTTCAGGAGGTTTATTTTATTCTCTCACCACATAATATATTTATCCTGGTTTATGTAAAAATTACATGAACTAAATATCGTACTGAGGCCCTCACATGTAAAGCCCTTGATATATTTATTTATTTACCTATTTTTTAAATTGAGTTGAGGAATTGAGGAAGAAAATGGTTTTTAGATAATCCAAAAATTATAATTGAGATATCCATGTTCTTAAGAAAATGATTACGACTCACAATAGTTGTAAATTCTAATTTTCTAATATTCACGTTCTATATTATTATTAAAAAGAAGGGAGATATTTGTGATTATAAATACAGTAGCTAAGGACTTTTCTTTTCCAGTCAGTCTAGAGCCAGGCCTTGTGTCCTCTTTCTTAGCGATCACCCAGTTACCCTTTTATATGTGCGCCTTTAATGAAATATGAGAAACCTGCTTAGTTTACGCACACCCTGCGTTTTCACCTTTTAGGACATTTCCTTATTGGAACTAGCGAGAGTTTTCATATTCCTACTTATTATTGATCTAGCGAGAGTTTGTTTGTTGTTTTATGTGTTTATATATTAAAAATATATTTATATAACTCCTTATTTTAACTTTTGATGTAAGATTAACACATAACTAGGAAGAAATTAAAGTTAGTCATATACAAGTTTCAGTGAACTATATACAGGAAATTTTAAACAATTAATGCCAGGGAATAGAACAAAAAATCTATCTGTCCCAGCCAGGACTCGAACCTGGATCTCCTGCTTTCCGGGCCGGTATGCTACCAATTACCCCTCCGGGACGAGCTAGATAACTTATTAAATTCCCATCACACTAGCGAGAGTCTAACCTCCGAGAATAAATTGTCTTATGCTCGAAGGAGCTGACATTGTCTAGTAATTTATCGACTCTTCTTTATTTATTTTTTTATTTTCATTTGTGAAAATTTATTTAGTTGTGGTGTGTAATCCCATGTAAATTTTAAACAATTAATGCAAGGGAATAGAATAGAAAATCTACCTGTCCCAACCAGGACTCAAACCTGGATCTTCGCGTGTAAAGGTTAGCATTCGTGCCCGGAAAGCACGATCTCCAGGTTCGAGTCCTGTCTGGGACAGAAAGATTTTTTATTCCATTCCCTTGCATAAATTATTTAAAATTTACGTTGGAATATATACTAAAACTAAATTAATGTTTATAAATATACAGGAGAGTTTTCAAAAATATTTCCTTTCTCTTACTACATTACATCACCATTAATTAAATAAATTTATGCTTCTACGTTTCGAAAGCCACAGGTAATAGTACTGTCCATTCCTGAGGAAATGAACTCCTATTTGAAGCACAATCTTTTCTGTAATTTATTTTCTTAATTCTGATTAATTCATTAATCCATTCATACTGGTATAATAAAATTAAATCCAATCTCTCACAGATACCCTCAGAAAACTATCTCTCTCGACTCTATATATGTATATATATATAACACCTACATATCCTATTTATGCTAAAAATGCTCTATTTTTAGCTTTTCTTTTTCATATTGTTNACTAAAGAATATAATAATTAAAATTATAGTTATTTAAGGATGTAAAAATGAGAGTTAAGCGATGCCTATTTTCAACTGAATAAAAAAAATTTAATATTAATACTTCATTGTGCAAGTTGTTTGCTAAATTAATTAATTACTGAAGTTGGATATAGATTTGGAGGATCAGCAAGACTTAATTTATGGGAGATATTCTTCTATTTAATTAATGTGACTAGTAGCATAATAAAAATAAAATGTAAGAATTTTTCCACGTTTTTATGTGATGTATATGACATTATGACTGCACAGCTTCAAGTATTTTTTATAAATGTTTTCTTATCTTCTTATGTATTGCTGCATATATAAATGACTTATCATTTCTTCACATACAAAAAAGAATGGGATTAATATTGTATTTACGGCTTTTATAAAGGCTATTTCAGTTTACATCAGCACCCATTTACGAAGGGGTAACTATAGTTTTCTTTTATGGCACACTATAGTGTATTAGACAGTTGTGGTTAACCTCACACTCATTGTACTGGTAATTACTTGCCAATGAATGAAGGATCCACTGACGAGATTTCGCAGAGAGTAGCCAACCGCAAGCAATAGAAACTCTCTCTCTCACACATACACTTTTTTTTTCTTTTTTTTTTTTTTTTTTGTGCGTGTGTGTGTTTTCCTTCTATTCAACCACTTAGGGCCATGGAGAAAGAGGCTATCTACAGGTTGCCATCCTATTCTAAACATCCATGGTTCAGGGTTCGAACCCGCATCATCCGGATTGCAAAACCCGAACGGACCCCTGAGGATAACCTGGCGCCATCGCACACTCCCTTCTTTTCCTCTTTTAAGGTAATTAAAAGACATTTATATTACATATTTATTCTCATATATATGTAATATAAACAGGAAAATTGATTGGTTCTTACGGCTCATGTCTGGTGGACTTAGCAAAATTTGCTGAATAGCGGTTTTGTTTATTCCCACATTTTGCCGTAAAAGACAGAGAACAGTAAATTGAAAACTATTTTAGAGTTATTTCAATTATAAACTTGATTAGTTGTTACTGAAGTTCACAAAGTGGATATTTTGAAGTGGAAACTGGCAATTTTAGTCGTATTTTTGAGTATTAACTCTACTAAGTGATAAGGTTTGTAATATTGTTGTGATATTTAATCCCACGATAAAAAAAATTACACTACATTGATACCTTGCTTCCATGACCTTCAAATCTTGATGGAAACGCAACATTTTTCGTCCGGGAAATTAGCAAGATGGCTGTGTAAACAATGCAATTTAATGCTCATGTTACATCCTAGCTTTTTGAAGCTTTCCAACAGTTGCTGGAGGATTTCGGTCATCTTCAATGTCGAAATCTTTATCTTTGGAGTCGCTTTCATCTTCACCATATCTGTATTCCCCTTCTTCCAAAGAGGGAAATTCATTGAAAACTGGCACGGGGACTTCGGCTGAATGAGGTATTGGGCGTAAAGCTGACGATAAACTAGGATACTCTATTTTACATTTGTTTTTCTTGTTATATTCCGATGTTTTCACTATACAAAAGTAACAATCACTTGAATGATCTTTGGTCTCGCACTAAATCATAGGTATACCAAATGGAAGCTTAGCACGTGTTCCCTTGGTCCACATCCGTAAACCCTCAACACACTGTTTACACACTTTATGAGGTGCCCATGGTTTATCTTGATCACCAAATTTCACTTTAAAATAGGCAAAATATGTTTGTCTGACAAGTGTTCTGATGTTTGTCCTTTGACTGGGAATGGTAAAACTGCCACATATATAACAAAACGAATCGGGGTTGTTTTCGCACTTTTGGCGTGTAGGAGCAGAGGTAGCCATAAGGAAACGTTTCAGTTCAAACACACTATGTAGTTCTGTACACTTCCGTAACGAAATACTAAATACTGCTTACCGACACAGAACATTTCACCACAGTATAACAGAGGTAACTAAACAGGCAGGTCTAGACCAGCATGCGCCCCACACACATAGAAACCGAACGTGACGTTATAGAAGAAAACTAAAAACAGTTTTGAAACCAGCGTGCCTAATTCTATAGAAAACAGTAAAAATTTAACTCAACAGAAATTTAAATTCAAATTGTTCCCCAGTGTTATTTTAAAAGGAAATATGGGAAGAACGAGTGTCTAACCAATAGCCGACAATGTTAGCTCCTTCGAGCATAAGACTTGTGAAGATTTATTCGTCATACTTGGGGATTTAGACTTGGAGTGAAGTGCAGGGAGTAGAAGAGATTATCTAATTGTATAAATTAAAATTATAAACTAAATAGAATAATCCTCAATATCTTCGTGTTAAAAAAAATAATTACCTTACAATTTAGGTCATATAAAAAGGGATGTTTATAAAAATTTATCAAAAATTACGTAAAATGACAGCTAAATTTTTAAAAATCTAGTGTGCCCTAAACACCCGTTTTTCGGCTAGCATGTGTCATACATTCTAAAGTGAATTTATATTAAAATAATATTCAGGAGGAATAACCCAGTCGATCTATAACCAGCCTCATAAACTTTAACTTTTCCCTTAATTGACAACTTCCATAATTTTATTAAGTATTAACGAATAATTATTTTAAATCTCTAAGGCAGCTATCCGAAACCATTTGTTAATCATGGATTTTAGTTACCTTTTACAAAACAAATTAAGTGTTTCACAATTGCATGGTAATACACATGCCTTGAGGTTATTTCCAATTGGGTAAAGTTGAGAAATTTCTTTGACAAGTAGTTTCTGCAAAGATTATTTACAGTCATAACATGAATCCTGGCAGAGGACATGGTTCAAATTACATCTTCAGTGATTTAACGAAGCAATAAATGGAATTTCGTTTCTCTCATGAGGTAAGCTAATGAAGAAGGATGTCGCCTGACCCTTCGACTCGTAAGCAGTGTTGCCAACCTATCCTGAAATTACTGAATGTAGCGTAGTGGGAGCGAGGAGATCAGAAGGGGAGGTCATCATCCCTCGAGAGAGGTATATGGCCGGTCATAAAGAACTTCTCCTAAAATAGGATTCAGTGCTGAAATCTTGGTTGTGCCTGGAGATATGTTAAGGTGGAGGGGTCGCTAGTTGCTGGGGTCCGAAGGTGACGGACATTAATCAAAGTCCACTCTGCAGTATCCATGTTGTGCCGGCTGGATCTCGGGTTCTACTCTGCAGTACGAAGGGAATTCTTTGAAGAAAAGGATACCTACATTCAGACCGAGGTAACTAAAAACCTTGCTAAGTATGTACCTCATTTACGATATATTTTAAAAATCTATATATCGAACAGGAATTCGTAAACTAGCCAGATCTCCATAACATCTTGTTTTGCAACAAGTTTAGTTTATAGCTAGATGGGGATAGCTTATGGGGAGAATAAATGGCAAAACATATTAAATAATAATATTTCATTGAAGAATTTCAGCAAAAGGTATACTTTAATTTTCTGGTATTATTATTCTACAGTATTTAAGAGAACACATAATGATATTTAAGAATGCAATAAAGAAGACTGTGAAGTTTCTCATTCTTTATATCTAAACCTTGATCTTTTCAGACAGATAATCTCATTGTTCGCAAGGCAGACACACCCACACACACACACACACACACACACACACATATACACACACACACACACACACACACACACACACACACCCACACACACTACATTGATATTAGTAGAGTGTAACACCTATTTAATTACTTTATATAATTTAAAAAGTAAT
This sequence comes from Oncopeltus fasciatus, assembly GCA_000696205.2. Lineage (NCBI taxonomy): Eukaryota > Metazoa > Arthropoda > Insecta > Hemiptera > Lygaeidae > Oncopeltus > Oncopeltus fasciatus. Next base: position 66,634 of record KZ808837.1, read on the forward strand.
TTTGTAAATGTAAGTTTCACTTGTTAAATTTCTTTTATGGTATTGAATAGGGTCTAATTTACTTGGGGATTTTTGAAAAATAAAAGAAGTCAAGGGCAAAATGCCACTAACTCCACGCCGGGACAGGTCACGGCAACCCCACCGACACCTTCTGACCAGATCTGCTTTGGGAGGCCCACATCTAGGTGGCTGGCTGTCTGATCATGGCTGCCCAATAGTCTACTGCTTACATAATTTTTGATGGACTACCTTGTTTTGTAAATAGACATAAGGTGGAAAACATTTAGAATATCCAAATATTCCATCTCACTTGCACAAGTATCAAATTATAAGAGTAATTCGATTTTTATTGGATGTTAAAATGATAGTTTTATTTGAACTTTGGTATCTAAGAGTTTAAAATTTACAATTCAAATTGAACGGACTAAAATATTATAAAGTTTTATTTTTGGCTAAGAAAAATGTTTTTACTCCATTTTCCTTTAGGGACTTCAAAGTTAAAACTAAAACTTCTTGACCTAGATCATGGGAGTCTTGATTTATATCCTTCTTGTATTCAATAAGAGTATTTACAATTTACATATATAACTTTAAAAAAAAGAAGAGAATTATACAAATTCACTGATGAGATTAAAAAGATTAGACGTAAGAAAGTGTAGTACACACTACACTAGGGGAGTACCCCTTAAAGGAATGGCGGTAATCTATCTATCTTTAGACATGCAAAAAATATATATCCTTAGATGAGCAAAGGACATCTATCCTGAGATTATCCAAAGGATATCTATTCTTAGATTATCCAAAATATATCTATCCTTAGATTATCCAAAGATTATCTATCCTAAGTTTATCAAAAAAATATCTATCTTCAGTTTATCCAAATGTTATCAATCCTTTAATACTTTTGTTCCTATGCTTTCTCTTATTGAAGCAGTTAAACATTTGGGTTTAGGGGGCGCCGGAATAGCTCAAGGAACCCATTTGAATTTCGCAAGCTTTTATCGATAAATAAAAGCTTGTCCTGAGCCATGGATGTTCAGAATAGGATGGTAACCTTCAGATAGTACCTCCCTCCATGACCCTAAGTGGAGGCTAAATTTTAAAGAAATAAAAATGGGTGAGTTTTTCTGTTTTCTCACTGATGAATTCGTCTTTTAGTCCTTTCATTTTTATTCACACTAACAAAATATCAATTTATTCTTCTCAAATTCTAAGGACTCCTGAAAAGTCATACTTCAAATAAATTCTTGGCTAAGCACATACTCTAAAATCATGCTAGAATTTTATGAGCCCAGTTACTTTTAATTACTACATCTAACCTGAATAGAAATTTACTCATCTATTTTTTATCTTTAAAATTATACCTTTTATTTATTCTTTTACTGCTGAATCTGTCTCAGCAGTGGTAATCGGAATGAAATTATAGAGGTAGTAAAATTTATGTAAACAGTATTCTAAAAATCATTGTTTAAAAATTGGACAGCATGAAGTACACAAAAATAAAAGTAAAATATAAACTGCAAGCAACCCTAGAATTTGATGAGACAATAATTTCAACTTATATCATAGATTAATTTGAATCTACATGTGCAAATTAAAAAAAAAAATTAAAAAATAAGAAAATTAGATACACATTTCTTCCCTATTAAATCACTCTTGTTTTCTTTTATTTCAATATTTAACGATTTTTGGGGAGTCTTCGCAGTTTACTTTGTTCCAGATTTAAAGACTTTTATTTCTTTTCTTTCTTCCTTTTGTCTTGTAAATTAACAACGCTATTGTTTGGGGCGCCGGGATAGCTCAGGGGATCCGTACGGGTCTCGCAATCCTGACGCCGCGGGTTCAAATCCCGCCCAGGTCAATCTTTTATTTATAATATGGAAGGTTGTCCTGAGCCATGGGTGTTTAAAA
>KZ808837.1:76051-91034 GCA_000696205.2 Oncopeltus fasciatus
AGGGACAACGGAGAAGATCGCCCGGTTCGAGTCCTGGCTGGGACAGTTAGATTTTTTTATTCTGTTCACTTGCACTAAAAATGATTAAAATATACGTGGGATAAATTACCACAACAAAAATAATTTTTATTAGAAAATTATATTTTACACCAATTATATCTATCAACTTTTTCACAAATTAATACAGTTACAGTAATTAGCAATTTCTTTTGATGCCTTTACGTAAATAAGCACATTTAACTTATTTTTACATATCTGTTAATTCATTAAGGGCAGTAGTTTCCATTTTTAGCAGTAATTAGTAGATGTACCTATTTTTTTATAATTAATTAACTTATATTTATTTATGTTCCTAAATTATTATTGACCCATAGCTCATAACAATACGAAATTTTACCTCTGTTATGACATTAGTTCAGTTATGACATTGAAATGTACCTTTGTTGGAATTCAGCCTAAAACTCCCTTTATTTCCTTTCAATCCTCGCACGTCTCAAATAGCAAGTTGTGTAATACTTATTCCTCGCCATGTCGAATTCACGGAGAACTGACCCTCCATTACGCGTAAGACAAGATTCGGATCGGCAGGTCATCGGCCTCTACAGTTCCCGGACAGCTGGAGGCCACCACTAGCACAAACTGAACGCAACCTCCCCTGATGTAGACCAGCTCCTAGAGGGTGTGTGCGCCAGCTGGCATTAGGTCAAACATCAGAGCTGAGTGTTCTGTTCTGGTGAACTGAACTTTGGAGTCCGGGAAGGTTCAGGAGATATATTAAGAAAGCCGTTGTTCGCCCAAAGTACGAGGGTCGTAATGAATTTACACTTATCACAACGTCGATAAGAATCTATGAAAAAAAAATGCTAGGACCATCCCTACTAAAAACAAAGCAGCATTACCTAAGCAGATATCACATGTATCATTAAATATGGAATTAGATAAAAAATAAAGGACAAAATTGAATTTGAAAACCGTAGATAACAATGAAACTAAAAGGTATGTCCCAATGTTTACCTAAATCTTGCTGCAAACTGGGAGGGCAAATAGATTGGGAAACGCGGACATCCATCGTAGCTACATTCGTAAAGTTCTTCCTAAATACCATTTTTTTGTAAGAATATTACGCAACATAAACATTATATAAATATTTTCTACACCCATAAACTATTCTGTAACATAAATAACCACGACGATATAACGAACATAAATTGCGATCACTATGTAAACCTCACTTTCACTCTCAACAGATTTCAAGCAAGAATATATAACTTTTTAGACAGTTTAGTCCTGCACTCTGAAATGAGACCTCCCTCGGAGACCCCTCCAGACACCACTATCACCCTGATGATGACTAACAAGTTAAGTCGAAACGTCGGCAATAATAAAATAATTACCCAACAATTTTGGAGTATTTTATTTTTCTGATCCTTGCCTGATACCCTGACTAATGTCTTCAGTTTATGGGCTTACAATAAAAACTTCCTAGCTTACTTGTAGATAGCTTCTCCATATATACGCCTAAGAGGTTGGAAGAGAACTGTAAAAAAATGATATTCCTAAACTGGAGAGGTTTTTTGACCGTAGATCCAAACGTTGATCCGAGCCTTGGGGTTCGGTTAAGGTAGGTCCAAAAAATACATATTTAAAAAAAATTTGTACTTTTAAAATTATCTGCCCACGTTTCGGTTTACATTGTAAGCCTAGATCCCATTTTCAGGACTGGGGGTCATGTTTCATGAAACACCTCTCGTGTGTCATGATAATGGGATCTTGGTGACACGACATCCCCTCACGCCCTGAAGAGGCTTACAATGTAAACCAAAACGTCGGCAGATAATTTTTAAAAAAATACACTTTTTTTAAATTTGTATTTTTTTAAATTTACCTTGACCGAACCCCAGCAAAAAATATCTAATAATATGTTTTTATCATTAATAAATATTTGGAAAATGCGTAAAAATATAACTAAAAAACATGTGTATTCATTAATCTTTGGCCCAGCCATAATTGATTTTTCTTCAACTTGTAAAATAAAGAATAATTTCACCTCCATTACATTACAAACATTGATAATCTGCTTACTTTATGCAAATCCTACCAGATGAATTTTTATCCATTAGCATATAAGAAAGTGAATATGGCTATCTGAGCACAAAGATGACTCAAAACTGAGAAGAGGCATATGAGCATGTCACAACGAACCATCCTTGTAAGAAAGGGCGCACGGGTAATTCGTCGCCGACTCCCGGTGACGGATATGACTAATGAGTCGGTGCGGTGCTGACTACACCCCCACAAAAGAAGACGACGGAAGATCTGGACACAAAGCCCCCTTTCATAGACGACGGCGGTAAGAGCGTCCAGGGTCCGGTGAAAGGGAGCACGAGGGGATAGCATCCTCGTACATCACGCATGCGCACATCTACAGGAAGACGCATCTCTGCTTTAGTAGGAGTTCAGCTTGTACCCTCAGAGATTTCGCAAAAGATGTTGTTTGTTTACAGCTCAGANAGCTTACTTGTAGATAGCTTCTCCATATATACGCCTAAGAGGTTGGAAGGGAACTGTAAAAAAATAATATATTCTTTAACTGGAGAGTTTTTTTGACCGTAGATATCAATATTAAATGTTTTTTGTTGGAGTTCGGTTTAAGTAGATCCAAAATACAAATTTAAAAAAAATGTGTACTTTTAAAATTATCTGCCGACGTTTCGGTTTACATTGTAAGCCATCTTCAGGGCTATAATGAAGGCGAGAGGGGATGTCGTGTCACTAAAACCCAATTTTCATGGCTGGGTGGCATGTTTCATGAGTGTGTCATAAAAATGGGATCTTGGGGTTATAACGTCTCCTCTCGCCTTCATGATAGCCCTAAAGATGGCTTATGATGTAAGCTGAAGCGTTGGCAGAGAATCTTTTGAAAAAAATACACATTTTTTAAATTTGTTTTGGTTTTTTATCTACCTTGACCGAACCCCAACAAAAACATCTAATAATAATATCTACGGTAAAAAAAGCTCTCCATTTGAACATATAAGAAAGTTTTTATTTTTGTAACGTTTCGGTTTAATTACAGACCTTCTTCAGGGCACTGAAGATTTAGTTATTCCAAAGCAGGAGGCTCATGTCACTCTCTCTCTCCCTCTCTCTCTCTCTCTCTCTCTCTGACTGTCCCTCTCTGTCACTCTCTCTCTCCCTCTTTCTCTCTCTCTCNCATCTAATAATATGTTTTTTATCATTAATAAATATTTCGAAAATGTGTAAAAATATAACTAGAAAACATGTGTGTCCATTAATCTTTGGCCCAGCCATAATTAGATGGCCTCTTTTCTTGATTTTATTTCAACTTGTAAAATAAAGAATAATTTCACCTCCATTACATTACAAACATTGATAATCTGCTTACTTTATGCAACTCCTACCAGATGAATTTTTATCCATTAGCATATACGAAAGTGAATATGGCTATCTGAACACAAAGATGACTCAAAACTGAGAAGAGGCATATGAGCATGTCACAACGAACCATCCTTGTAAGAAAGGGCGGACGGGTAATTCGTCGCCGACTCCCGGTGACGGATATGACTAATGAGTCGGTGCGGTGCTGACTACACCCCCACAAAAGAAGATGACGGAAGATCTGGACACAAAGCCCCCTTTCATAGACGACGGCAGTAAGAGCGTCCAGGGTCCGGTGAAAGGGAGCACGAGGGGATAGCATCCTCGTACATCACGCATGCGCACATCTACAGGAAGACGCATCTCTGCTTTAGTAGGAGTTCAGCTTGTACCCTCAGAGATTTCGCAAAAGATGTTGTTTGTTTACAGCTCAGATAGGAAACGTCGGTCATTTCGAATTATGCCGATTTTTAATATATTTCAAAACTAAATTCCCAAATTATTTTTTTTCGGATGAAAAACGAAAGGACATAAAAATAAGTACAATAACTTTGAAAACAATTTTATTTCTCTACTTGTTTCACATAAAGATATAGATCTCATACACGTAATAAGTGTTTTACCGAAATGAAAATTAATGATATTTAAATAGTTAATGTAAAACATATTCTTACCAAGAGTAAAAGTATATCAAGAACACAAAATTGTTCAAAAGAAACATGTTTACGGTTTAACAATCACAATTATATAGTATCATATTTTTATTTTCTCCAATTTTGGACATCCATTTTATTTCACACGCATTGAAATTTTCAAATGCTATATTATGATATTAATGTGAATAATTTTATTTCTCTGCGGTAAATATACTAATAGAAAAAACTCTTTTTTGTAAGATAATTTTTGTTGGGGTTTGGNCAACAGAATTTCTTTGGTACATCTTTTTTTTTTTTTATGAAGAAAATGTTTAATCCTACCTATTTTTTTTTTTAATTTTTACATATTTTTTTTCCACAAAACAATTGATAATACAGATAAAAAGAAACTGAAAGTAAGAGTTTGGGCGGTTCCAAAAAAAAAAAAAAAAAGTTTATCTCTCGTTGTTAGATTGCTGTAAGCAAGGAAGGAGGAAGAAACATAATCCCATTGATTACTTAAATGAAAAAGTCAGATTTAATAGAGAGCTGGAAGAGGCAGGGCTTGCTTATCTCAGGGTAGTCACCCCCCACCCCTAATCCAGTGATCTTAAGCTGATAAGAAGAGCCGACCTTTTTATCAAGGACTTTCAGAAACTTCTAGGACCATCAGAGGGTGAATCTTCTTATTCAGAATCGAGCCTGTCTTGAGATAGATAGTATTTGAGCGGATTTCCTCCAGGGAAATAATCACTTTGGTATTGTAATGAGAGTTAAAAGAAATGTGACTAATTCAACATAAGATGTGCATATATAATATATTTCAATGGGCTACGGCTTGACGAACAAAGTTGCATTTAATGATAGAACAAAATGAGTAAACTGAACTATAACGCTATCTCACTGCAATTATTTTCTTCTTTGACCAATTATTCTTCTTGTATCGTTTAATACTCCCTATCTGCTTTAAAGATTCGTCTGCACTCTCTAATCAGCAACTGATTCCTTCTTGAGGGCTTTTCTTCAGTTCCTTATAGTCTCTTGCCACATGTGATCGGAAGCTGGATAAATACGAAGTAGTCCTGTCGAATAGCTCTTAGACCGTTCTACTACACTTCTTCCCCATCGTGAATAAGACCCAAATCGGCTCGAGAGAAACTTAAAAGTTCAAAATAAATAGCTAGTTATGTGGAATAAGGTTGCAATTTCCTGTCAATAATTGATTTCCTTTTTCTTGTCATACTTCAGCTAAAGAAATTTAGGACTATAAATTATACCCGATTAAGTAGAGGTGAAATAATTTTCAAATAAATTCTACAATTTCTTGTTGTCCCTGACTTTATACGTGAGATGGTAATTATTTTGTGAATATTAGAAGGCTTATACAGAAATTCCTCTAAACATATTTCACATGCCTCTAGTGCGGGTATTAAATTATAAATTTCTCAAAGAAATGGTGAGTAAGAAAGTTTTAGCATTTTTTCACACATATTTTCCATGTTTTCAGGCATGAAAATTATTTTTCTTTTTAAAGCCGAGGATTAATAATAATCAATCTAAGTGTTTTTTTAAGCTTTTACTCCCTCACTTCAGGAATTCTCCATCTTAGAAGGCCTTTATTGTTGTGATTAGTAAGAAAACACTTTTACTTGTTGCTTTTATTATTTATTTATTCATTCATATGGGTATGTAGGATCTGTTTTTTCCTTGAAACAACCAGTAGTTATTAATACAAATTTATAACGGATTTTTTTAATAATGACCTCTTTATTGATACGAGTATGCATAATAATTTACTAGCGCTTAAACATAATGGCCTTCAATTTTCATTTGTTTCTATCAACTCTAGCAGATTTTATAACGAAATACAAAACTAAATTCCGTATTTGAGCTTCTTTTTTGAAAAAAAATATGGGAAGTTAACTGTTTGATAAATTATTAAATNATAATATTTATAAAATTAAAATTAAAAATAAATTAAGTAGAGTCATTTAAACAGCTTGACAATGTCAGCTCCTCCGAGCGTGAGCGATATATTCGTCGGCCTCGGAGGTTGGACTCTCGACACTAGTGCGGGGAATTTAATAACTTATCTGACCTGTTCCGGTAGCATAAGTGGCTAATGCACCGGCCCGGATAGCAGGGGATCCAGGTTCGAATCCTGGCTGGGACAGTTAGATTTTTTATTCTGTTCCCTTGCACTAAAAATTCTCATTATCTGCCAACGTTTCGGCTTACATTGTAAGCCATCTTTAGGGCTGCCTATCATGATCTACCTTGACCAAACCCCAACTAAAATCATCTAATAATACATACTTTAAGTTCAATTGGAGTGATTTTGATCGTAGATCTTATTAGTAGAGACTTCGTTGGGGTTTAATCATAGATAGTGCAAAAAATAAAATTAAAAAATGTATTTTATTATTTGCGCTTGTAACGAAGTTTATTACAACTAGGGTTATCAAATAAAACCAATTCTTACATTTTTTTATATATTTTACTAGCTGAGTAGCCCTAGGTGCACTCAGAAAGTACTGCCTGTTAATGACCTAGAGCTACCAAAACAGGAGTACTCATTAAAAGATGACAGAACTCCGAGGATGTAATCATTGATTCTGAAAGCACCCAGCAAAGTAAAATATCTACAACAAAAAAGTACTAAAATAAAAGTGTACTTTGGGGCGCCGGGATAGCTCATGGGTTCCGTTCGGGTCTCACAATTCTGGCGCTGCGGGTTCGAATCCCGCCCTGGGCAATCTTATATTTATAAGTAAAAGCTTGTCCTGAGCCATGGGTGTTTAAAATGTGATGGCAACCTGTAGATAGCCCCTTCCTCTTTGACCCTAAGTGGTTGAATGGAAGGCTAACACTAAATAAAAAAAAATTAAAAAAGGTGTACTTTTTGTAGCAACCTTGACTGAACCCGAACAAATTCTCTACTTATACATACTTTCTGCGTTCTGCCTGACTCTGCAGAAATACACCCCCCACACAGGGTAACGTCCCCTTTCTGCCACCAGAAGATTGAATTAATGCCTACAATGAGCTGTCCCATAGGCGACAAAGCGCAGTCTTACTCCATGAATCAATTTCCAAGCTTTACATTATGGGCGCTCATTACCGGCTAATATTAATCAAGAAGGCCGTTGTTCGCCCCCGAAGCACGAGGGTAGTAATGAATATCGGATGTAAATTCTTAATTCGTCTTTCGTATGACGCAAGGGTTGTTGCAAGAGTAGGTTGTGAGCGTACTCCACAAATAACACTTCTTTATGGCTCTGACTTTGTCTACGCTGTCTTTTTCTTCATATATTTAATTGATACTGTTCAGATAATTCATTAACATTTATACTCAAGGATATTTTAAGGTTATAACCATATTTCCTCTAATGTAGTAATTCATTTCGTAAATGAAGAATCAGTCGACATTGACCAGCAATCATGGAATAAGTTGTAATAATAACCAATATAAGTTAATAATAAACGAAATATATTCTGAATAATCAATGCACAAATCCCGATTTCGTTTAAACATTACACAATGTTTGAAACCTAATTTGAACAATATGCTCAAGAAAATATCAAAGGTCACAAAGAAAAGATTCAAATATTTTTAATTACCTAAAAGAGGCATTATATTAACATTACCTGTCAGTAAAAAAATGTAATCCAATGTGTTATAAGCCATTTATGAATTATTATATTAAAAGAATACCTCTCAAATCAGGTCTTAAAGGTAAATTTATTTAAACATTAAGAAACTTTTAAATGTTTACAAATTGCTTAATTAATTAATTTAGTATTTAAATTTGTTGTAAATAACTGAGTTGATTAATTATTTAAAAACGTTTTGGAGGAGGAAGACTCACATCTTCTCTCCCATTGTCCTCCAAATGAAAGTCAAATAATCCAAAAATGAGATGAGATCATTCATAAAAGATTCTTTTAAACTAAACAATAACAATAACAATAAAATTTGCATTATTTTACATATTAAAAAATATCAAGAATGTTGAATAACAATTCATGGCAGGTTTCCGAGTTGTGGGCAATAAGAATAAGAAACGCTGTTTTACTTTCATTCATAATAAATTATAAAAATAAAACAAATAAAATTAAATAAAAAATAACAATAAAATGTAGTTAAAACGATAAGGTCTACTTATCAGATATCTTAATCCTCAGGAGCGTAGAGATCCTCTCTGCACGACTGCCAAGGCAAGACTGGGTTCTCAAGAACTGATTAAATTTATATGATAGATCTTTTTATTTATTTTTTTTTTTAGTTCAAGAAAACTTTACTAGTAATTACATTCTTCATATTTTGGAAGATCTTTTAAATGCTACCACTTTTGCTTTTTAATAGCGAATGTGTTTCACTGAATGTAGAATATTACAATAGTTCTTATTTAAAATGATTCTATGATTAAAAATCTTCAACATTCAAATTAGTACAAATTTAAAAGTAACAAATCAAAATTCGAAAATTTAGCCTATTGGAGTAAATTTCAACATTTAAGAATAATAATGTTCTACGATTGTTTACACACATGCGCGCAGTAAATATAAACAAAGTAAATATGTCATGTTTTATTTCTATATATTGGGAGCAGATGGAGGTTCTGAATCAATGGAGGGTGAAATAAGTGAGAAATGTTTACAAACCTCCATCAAAGTACTCTTTATTTGTGGCGTTTCAGACGATGTCCACTTTGTCCTGCGTAAGATGAATCACAAGAAGTGTGGCAGGCAATAAGACATACCCAGGATTTATTCAGAGGATCCACTATATATGGTATTTTGTGTTAGATAGTCCACTTTGTCCTGCGTAAGATGAATCACAAGAAGAGTGTGGCAGGCAATAAGACATACCCAGGATTTATTCAGAGGATCCACTATATATGGTATTTTGTGTTAGATAGTCCACTTTGTCCTGCGTAAGATGAATCACAAGAAGAGTGTGGCAGGCAATAAGACATACCCAGGATTTATTCAGAGGATCCACTATATATGGTATTTTGTGTTAGATAGTCCACTTTGTCCTGCGTAAGATGAATCACAAGAAGAGTGTGGCAGGCAATAAGACATACCCAGGATTTATTCAGAGGATCCACTATATATGGTATTTTGTGTTAGATAGTCCACTTTGTCCTGCGTAAGATGAATCACAAGAAGAGTGTGGCAGGCAATAAGACATACCCAGGATTTATTCAGAGGATCCACTATATATGGTATTTTGTGTTAGATAGTCCACTTTGTCCTGCGTAAGATGAATCACAAGAAGAGTGTGGCAGGCAATAAGACATACCCAGGATTTATTCAGAGGATCCACTATATATGGTATTTTGTGTTAGATAGTCCACTTTGTCCTGCGTAAGATGAATCACAAGAAGAGTGTGGCAGGCAATAAGACATACCCAGGATTTATTCAGAGGATCCACTATATATGGTATTTTGTGTTAGATAGTCCACTTTGTCCTGCGTAAGATGAATCACAAGAAGAGTGTGGCAGGCAATAAGACATACCCAGGATTTATTCAGAGGATCCACTATATATGGTATTTTGTGTTAGATAGTCCACTTTGTCCTGCGTAAGATGAATCACAAGAAGAGTGTGGCAGGCAATAAGACATACCCAGGATTTATTCAGAGGATCCACTATATATGGTATTTTGTGTTAGATAGTCCACTTTGTCCTGCGTAAGATGAATCACAAGAAGAGTGTGGCAGGCAATAAGACATACCCAGGATTTATTCAGAGGATCCACTATATATGGTATTTTGTGTTAGATAGTCCACTTTGTCCTGCGTAAGATGAATCACAAGAAGAGTGTGGCAGGCAATAAGACATACCCAGGATTTATTCAGAGGATCCACTATATATGGTATTTTGTGTTAGATAGTCCACTTTGTCCTGCGTAAGATGAATCACAAGAAGAGTGTGGCAGGCAATAAGACATACCCAGGATTTATTCAGAGGATCCACTATATATGGTATTTTGTGTTAGATAGTCCACTTTGTCCTGCGTAAGATGAATCACAAGAAGAGTGTGGCAGGCAATAAGACATACCCAGGATTTATTCAGAGGATCCACTATATATGGTATTTTGTGTTAGATAGTCCACTTTGTCCTGCGTAAGATGAATCACAAGAAGAGTGTGGCAGGCAATAAGACATACCCAGGATTTATTCAGAGGATCCACTATATATGGTATTTTGTGTTAGATAGTCCACTTTGTCCTGCGTAAGATGAATCACAAGAAGAGTGTGGCAGGCAATAAGACATACCCAGGATTTATTCAGAGGATCCACTATATATGGTATTTTGTGTTAGATAGTCCACTTTGTCCTGCGTAAGATGAATCACAAGAAGAGTGTGGCAGGCAATAAGACATACCCAGGATTTATTCAGAGGATCCACTATATATGGTATTTTGTGTTAGATAGTCCACTTTGTCCTGCGTAAGATGAATCACAAGAAGAGTGTGGCAGGCAATAAGACATACCCAGGATTTATTCAGAGGATCCACTATATATGGTATTTTGTGTTAGATAGTCCACTTTGTCCTGCGTAAGATGAATCACAAGAAGAGTGTGGCAGGCAATAAGACATACCCAGGATTTATTCAGAGGATCCACTATATATGGTATTTTGTGTTAGATAGTCCACTTTGTCCTGCGTAAGATGAATCACAAGAAGAGTGTGGCAGGCAATAAGACATACCCAGGATTTATTCAGAGGATCCACTATATATGGTATTTTGTGTTAGATAGTCCACTTTGTCCTGCGTAAGATGAATCACAAGAAGAGTGTGGCAGGCAATAAGACATACCCAGGATTTATTCAGAGGANAAAAAAAAAAAAAAAAAAAAAAAAAAAAAAAAAAAAAAAAAAAAAAAAAAAAAAAAACCAAGTGCTCTGGAAGATTTTGAAGATTGAACAAGGACAAATGTGCGTCCTGCACCAATATCTTCGTCGCTGAACCTCCATTTTTCAGATAAAATGAACCGCATGCTTTTGTGTACTTCCATCTCTTGTGGACTTCAATTTCGTCATTTGAGAAAGAATTGGCATTCATCTAAAAATTTTCCCCATGAACCATATTGATTTAAATGAATAAAAAAAAAATTAAAATATACACTTAGGACTTCATGGTCTCAAGTAATATTCATAAATGCACATATTATAAGAACACATTTTGAAGACTAAAAATTTTATATGTAATTAATATTTTAATATTAAAAGTACTAATTACAGTGGGTCAACGCATTGCACACTACTGACTTTCAATTTTGCCAGACAAAATTTGGGATGTTACTTGTAGATGTAAATGGATGTGATGAAAAAATAAACACTATATATTTGTTACTTAGTTTAAATTAATCCATAAATTTAGATTTTAGTCGTCTGCAGCACAATTAGTTTCTTTCTTAGTAAATTTAGCATCTAGCTTTTAAATGCAAAAAGAAAGACAGAGGCCATTTTTGTCCCTCAACTAGCTAAATAAGGAGCAATTGAGGATTTTGAAAAGTTTATGTACACAAATGGAGAGTTTTTGACCATGGAGATTATTGGTAGAGATTTGATGGGATACGGTCTTGATCGAACCCCGAAAAATTCTCTACCAATTTCATGAACACATATTCACTAACTACAATGCTGAAAGGAATTGCTTAGTTCACACAGAACCTGCATGAGGTACTTTAAATTTCATAATTTGTCTTATGGAACTTCAGGTAAGTCTACACATTTTACGTACAAATCCCTACAGACAATCTACTTGGAAGTACTTTCGTCACTAAATGGCGGGAGGATTCTGACACCGTCTTCAGATCCTCAGCAGACAAGAGTAGCACTGTTCCCACCCCCTTATCCCAATTAACCCTGTGGTTTCCAGGTGGGAAGACACCCCCGCGAGGAAGCGAGGTCACACCTTGTACCTCGAGACAGGCTTACCTCACAACGCAGTCCATCTCTTCTTCAGGCTCGTTATGCTGTACTCCAATTAGCTCCCCTGACTTCCACCTTTCCGGAAACCCCCCTCTAACGACCTACTTGTCTGAATGTATGCCGAAACAGGTAGGATTCTATAGGAACGACCAGCAGGACAGATCCTATAAATTCATGAATATTACTTCATCGATGTAGATAGAGAAAAGCGGATTTTGTGACTGGATCAATTTTAATTTGGTACATTAAAAAGTCCTTCTTACAAAAATGACCTTGTATGGAGTTCTGCTCGAGAACCTCTTGACCTCGAGAAGGAAGACATATTACAAATGAGCTAACTAAATTTTTTTTTTATATAGTAATAGCTTTTTTTTCAAGGGGCTATCTACAGGTAACCTCCCCATTCCAAACATCCATGGCTCAAGACAAGCTTCTATTTATTAATAAAAGATTACTCTGGGCGGGATTTGAACCCGCAGCGTCAGGATTGTGAGGCCCGTACGCTAACAGGTTCCCCTGAGCTAACCTGGTGCCTCCTTACTATTTTTCTAAAAAAAACACTATAGAAGGCCTGTGGTCAGCACACCTCTAAAGGCACCTTTTTCTTACTTATTTAGTAAGGTCTGGACGATTCCAGGGACCCGACAGAAAACTAAAAGTCCGTCGCAGTAAGAATTTAAGATAAATGAAATTTAATTCTGTAAGAATTAAACATTGGATCCCAATCCCAGGTGTCTATTATCGCCGTACCGTTATTCTGTACAATTGCAGAAAAATAAAATATGTAATAACGTTGGTGTGTGTCACACATCAAATTCTACATGTATTGGGTACAAAACACATTGAATAATTAATAATCACTATAATTACAGGCAATTCCTATTTACTAATATTATTAAAATCGCTCATCATCATATAACTGTATAATTTATGTTTATGTATTTTCTAAAATTCATCAAGTTAGATAAACCGAAGGGAACCTAAAAAATCCTCCTGTTTGATGTTTTTATGTTTACATTGCTTTTTATGTGATTTGAGAATAGGAAATATAATTTTCACCAAAATAATTTAAGTAATTATTTTCTTCACAGTTTCTTCTATCAAGCTGGACTTTCAGGGTTAAATTAATTCTCTTAACATAACTTATTACTATTTAGAGAATTTCCTTACTAAATTAATAAAAGAAGCTAAGATATGATGAGCAGTCATTATTACATGAAGATTATAAAGTGCTATTATTCTAATAAGTCTATTATTATGATGAGATTTTCAATTATCACTGACCTTATTTTAATCACTTGAATTTAATTAAATAGATTTTGAAAAAATAAACTGTGGGAGGCACAGTACTCTGTTTGCTATTCCACTATATTCTGGAACCTACAAATTATTCATTTTCTTAAAGGAAAAGGACGCAATAATTCTTTCTACTTGGAAACAACAAGAAAAAATATAACCTTACATCCAGTTAACTTATCTCTATAAAAATTGTTCTAACTGTTCTGTAATAATTAAGAACAAATTTGTAAACCACTTTTCCACAGACATCATCCAAAATATTTCGGAATGATGGCCAGGCAATCAAATCGGGTGTAACACATGGAAAATGTTTTGTCCACTTTTTTTCATATTCATATACTTCCAAGCTGTGCAAACTTAAGTATAATAAAAAAAAATTAAAATAATGATCTTTACAAAGGGTAGCTAATCAGGAACATTCTAATTTATCTTATCTTACTTTGAATTCTTTGTGAAATTTTGAATACATTTGTCTGCTACCATTCTAAGAAATACAATAAATCTAATTAAAAATAAAATAAATTTGTTGATGAGAACCACCTATTACTGTCCGAAACTAACAGAGTGAAAACATAAGCACAGGTTCATTTTGTATGAGAAATTTATAATTAATTTCATAAATAGGCATTAATAGACTATTGCTAATTTCAATGAAGTTATCAGTAAATAGTAATTTCTGAGGTCTCTTGACATGTAGAAAACACATTTGACATATAAGCCTATCGTTACAGATCAATTGCTTGTGACTGTGGTTTTTAATAATCATCTGAACATGTTTTGTTATTAAAAGCGAAAAAGAAACTCATATCATTTCCATCGATACTAAGGGACAGGGGGGAGGGATTTTTTTTATTTTTTTTATTAAGATGTTGAGTTATATTTTGCAGCTACCAATAGTCTAGTGTCTGGCAAAAATGTAAACACCCTTAAGTTTGCTACCATTTTGATTGGCCTCAAAACTAATGTTCGAATAACGTTTCAAAACGTAGCGATGAAAGGCATAAAGCAAAGTAAAATAAGTAACAGTCGAGGAAAGTTGGACTCCAGCTTAACGTGGAATCATCACGACAAAGCTGAAATGGATTCAGCTTGTCGAGAGTCATCTCACGTCTTGCCACGAGGAGATCAGCGCCTCTCCATCTTCGACATGAAATATTTCCTATTGAAAAAGAAAAAATGACCCATGACAGAAATTCCCGCCGAATCTGCCAGCTGAGCGGGTCTGCTTACGTAAGGAGCCAAGCAGATCCACTCTTGAGGAATGTCTTCGCCCCCTGCCTCAAACTTCTGGTTCCACATCCTTCACCAGAAGTGTCCACTGACTCCATCTACGAGCTTGGGTTTCAGAAGTGCAGGTCGCTCCTGTCCACCTCACATATCAATATCGATATCAATTAAACATTAGTGTAGAAAGTCACTTCTCACTAAAAAAACCACCTCATCAGACGACACTTAAGAAAGCGCGACGTGCAGATGCTGCAGAATCTGATCAAATCTCACATTTAATTTTTACCAACTTTGGTTAAGGATAATTTTACTATAAATGTTAGAAATATGCAGAACATTCAAATAAAAATACCTTTTTATCAATCATAAATATATAAAGACAAAAATATGGCCTTTATATATATATATACGAGTGTGTGTTTACATCACTTTTAATGGGACCATATATATATATATTGTATGGAGTTCTGC